>OZ024909.1:2538960-2553585 GCA_964017125.1 Flabesymbios commensalis | reverse complement strand
TCAGGGTATATGGACATGTGGGTACATAAACGATAAACAACAAACAGCATTATCAGGGTTAATGTACATGTGGGTATATATACGTTTCCCGCACCAAAGCCAGTCATAATATAGCTAATATATGTTATTCTGCATGGTGGCAAAAAATACACGCTGGAGAGCGTAGAAGCCCGAGAATTATATACAATCTTACATTTCTCTAGTGTACGTAAAAAAACAATATTAGGAGCTACAATTTATCAAGAAGAATACAAAAAGATGTTAACAAATGTAAACTCCGGGAAAGCGTAAAATTAAATTAAATCAAACCTCTGCAAATATATAATTATATCTCATGAAGGCTTGCCGCCGAAACCGACACAAAACAGACACTCCGGAAAAGCGTAAGATTGAATAAAACAAAACCTATACAAAAAGATGTATGTATGTTTTTATCTCTTATTTTTTAATACCATGTCAAAAATAAGTAATACGGGAATTCCGTCTCTATATCTAGCCTAACTGGTCAATGTGCAGCACCAAAATTAAAAAAAAAAATCGTCTATGGACATGTTCACATCATATGGTCCTATTAAAAGCCAAAATAAAATCACCGATTTTTTTATGATTTTAGCGTGGGCCCGTCCCTTTAACATCAGGTATTACAAAAACTACTTTATAAATATACCTCATAAAGGCTTGACGCCGACACCGATCGTGTGGAAGTGAATAATGTCAGTTATGTAATATCCTCACTTAGTCATTTACTAACGGTACACTTTGCGCTTATATTTTGTTATTTTAGCAGTTGTCATGACTTGGACATTTCCACATATTATTAAGTATTTACACTGGGAGCGAACACACCCCAGTCCGCAAAAAAATCAGTTGACATAGTAGCTCTTGAATAATTCCTTATTATAACATTGCCGAAGGGAACAATTCTGATTCTACTAAAGAGAGATCAATAACACTGACACAATGGTTTATAAATCATTGCCGACGCACAGTTTTCAACATCCTGCTATTTTACTCGCCTTGGGATGTGGAGCCTTGGAAACGTGCAGTTGTGCGTGTTGTATATGAGGGGTTTTGTCAAGTTAAAAAAATCCAATAATCCGCGAAAAACTCGGACGTGGGTGGGTGAGTCAAGACCGAACTTAACCAATAACCATCATTATGTAAATAAAACTTAGTGGTATTCAGCAATAAAAAATCAGACAGACAGACAGCTGTTCTCCACTCGTGTCTAGATATGATGCGATGAAAAGCTAATACCCAACAAACACAAAACATTTGTATAACATTTATATAAAATTTTCTTCAACGTTGGTGCAACATTGTGTAAATGTTATACACATGTTTTGTGTTTGCCGGGTAAGCCCACAGCCATCGCAATTATACTCATCATTTGCGCTGCTGCGTAAGACGACAGTGAAATAGAGGATTTTTCGTAGATAAATTTCTTTGTACTGTTTTTTCTATCATGCTTAGTTTATTATGGGAGGGGGAGGGGGGGGGGCTTGCTGTCATTGTGTGGCAAGCTGTTGGTGACGTCAATAAAGAGAATATTGTATACTTTTTAGTCTATTTAAAGGGACTTTTTAAAGAATTTGGCACAAAGGGGGAGTGCGACCAGACTACTTAGGCTAAACAAACTGTATATAGAGCAAATATTGTGGTTACCTCATATAATAATAATAAATGTTTATAAATAAATATCAAATGGAGAGAAATGTTCTCGTTGATACCCCTCATGCAAAGCGCTGCCGACCAAAAAACTCGGATGCGATGAAATTAAGAAAAATATTTCAAGTGCCTATGAAAACTAGGCCATTTTCAGCAGGCGTAAACCTTTGATCGTATTAGAACTATAACATTTAAAAATGGAGGTCACTGCGTCAGGGCCTGGCGATATCATCAGGGTATAAAGCGGCAGTGTGTTTTCAGATTGCAAAATTGCAACAGATGTAAAAAAATGCCTTTATAAACACTACCCAGAACAGATGTAGAAAAAAGGCCTTTATAAACACCACCCAGAACAGATGTAAAAAAATGCCTTTTTAAACACTACCCAGAATAGATGTGAAAAAATGCCTTTGTAAAAACTACCCAGAACAGAAGTAGAAAAAAGGCCTTTATAAACACTACCCAGAACTAATGTAAAAACAATGCCTTTATAAACACTTCCCAGTACAGATGTAAAAAAATGCCTTTATAAACACTACCCAAAACAGATGTAAAAAATGTCTTTATAAACACTACCCAGAACAGATGTAAAAAGTGCCTTTATAAACACTACCCAAAACAGATGTAAAAAAATGCCTTTATAAACACTACCCAGAACTGATGTAAAACAAATGCCTTTATAAACACTACCCAGAACAAATGTAAAAAAATGTCTTTATAAACACTACCCAAAACAGATGTAAAAAAATGCCTTTATAAACACTACCCAGAACAGATGTAAAAAATGCCTTTATAAACACTATACAGAACAGATGTAAAAAAATGCCTTTATAAACACTACCCAGAACAGATGTAAAAAAATGCCTTTATAAACACTACCCAGAACAGATAAGAAAAAATGCCTTTATAAACACTACCCAGAACAGATGTAGAAAAAAGGCCTTTATAAACACTACCCGGAACAGATGTAAAAACAATGCCTTTATAAACACTACCCAGTACAGATGTAAAAAAATATATTTATAAACACTACCCAAAACAGATGTAAAAAAATGCCTTTATAAACAATACCCAGAACAGATATAAAAAATGCCTTTATAAACACTACCCAGAACAGATGTAGAAAAAAGGCCTTTATAAACACTACCCAGAACAGATGTAAGAAAATGCCTTTATAAACACTACCCAAGACAGATGTGAAAAAATGCCTTTGTAAACACTACCCAGAACAGATGTAAAAAAATGCCTTTATAAACACTACCCAGAACAGATGTAAAAAAATGCCTTTATAAACACTACCCAGAAAAGATGTAAAAAAATGCCTTTATAAACACTACCCAGAACAGATGTAAAACAAATGCCTTTATAAACACTACCCAGAACTGATTTAAAAAATGCCTTTATAAACACTACCCAAAACAGATGTAAAAAAATGCCTTTTTAAACACTACCCAAAACAGATGTAAAAAAATGCCTTTATAAACAATACCCAGAACAGATATAAAAAATGCCTTTATAAACACTACCCAGAACAGATGTAGAAAAAAGGCCTTTATAAACACTACCCAGAACAGATGTAAGAAAATGCCTTTATAAACACTACCCAAGACAGATGTGAAAAAATGCCTTTGTAAACACTACCCAGAACAGATGTAAAAAAATGCCTTTATAAACACTACCCAGAACAGATGTAAAAAAATGCCTTTATAAACACTACCCAGAAAAGATGTAAAAAAATGCCTTTATAAACACTACCCAGAACAGATGTAAAACAAATGCCTTTATAAACACTACCCAGAACTGATTTAAAAAATGCCTTTATAAACACTACCCAAAACAGATGTAAAAAAATGCCTTTTTAAACACTACCCAAAACAGATGTAAAAAAATGCCTTTATAAACACTAGCCAGAACAGATATAAAAAAATGCCTTTATAAACACTACCCAGAACAGATGTAGAAAAAAGGCCTTTATCAAAACTACCCGGAACAGATGTAAAAACAATGCCTTTATAAACAATACCCAGAACAGATTTAAGAAAATGCCTTTATAAACACTACCCAGAACAGATGTGAAAAAATGCCTTTGTAAACACTACCCAGAACAGATGTAAAAAAATGCCTTTATAAACACTTCCCAGAACAAATGTAAAAAAATGCCTTTATAAACACTACCCAGAACAGATGTAAAAAAATGTCTTTATAAACACTACCCAGAACAGATGTAAAAAAATGCCTTTATAAACACTTCCCAGAACAAATATAAAAAAATGCCCTTATAAACACTACCCAGAACAGATGTAAAAAAATACCTTTATAAACACTACCCAAAACAGACGTAAAAAAATGCCTTAATAAACACTACCCATAACAGATGTAAAAATGCCCTTATAAACACTACCCAGAACAGATGTAAAAAAATGCTTTTATAAAGACTACCCAGAACAGATGTGAAAAATGCCTTTGTAAACACTACTCAGAACAGATGTAGAAAAAATGCCTTTATAAACACTACCCAGAACAAATTTAAAAAAATGCCTTTATAAACACTACCCGGAACAGATGTAAAAAAATGCCTTTATAAACACTACCCAGAACAGATGTAGAAACAATGCCTTTATAAACACTACCCGGAACAGATGTAAAAAAATGCCTTTAAAAACATTACCCATAACAGATGTAATAAAATGCGCTTAAAAAAAACATCCCAGAACAGATGTAAAAAAATGCCTTTTTAAACACTTCCCAGAACAGATGTAAAAAAATGTCTTTATAAACACTACCCAAAACAGATGTAAAACAATGCCTTTATAAAAGCTACCCAAAACATATGTAAACAAAATGCCTTTATAAACACTACCCAAAACAGATGTGAAACAATGCCATTATAAACACTACCCAAAACAGATGTAAAACAATGCCTTTATAAACACTACCCAAAACAGATGTAAAAAAATTCCTTCATAAACACTACCCAAAACATATGTAAAAAAAATGCCTTTATAAAAACTACCCAGTATACACAATAAATCAAAATAATGTTGGTTTAATGCCGGTCCAGCGTCTGCGACGCTGGTCCGGCATTAAACCAAAATTATTTTAATGTATCCTGTTTTATAACTAGTGCTCAATCACGACTTGATTTGATCTAATTTGATTTACATCAACCAGCTTTTCAGCTTATTGACGGGCATCGCAGTGTAAATACAGGAGCTCAACTCCCCCCCCCCCAGAAAAAAGAGGTGTACACCCTTTAACCCTTGCAACAGCAACGCTGGAATAATTTTGTATAAAGTATAAAGGCCAAAGGTTTTTTTTAATTTGAAATCATCATAAATGTCTTAGTCAGTTCGTTCCGCTTCATTTGAATACCTGTGTTATGTGTCTACGGCCATTATACATTGTTTAATTCTTTCAGTGCGGGGACCGTCTTTCTACGTCAGAATTGACGTCTATATCAGACGGTCCCAGCGCTGAAAGGGTTAAATATAACGCTCATTTATATAATGTTTTCATTTTCTTGTACTGGCGTCTCATGATTATATAATGTTGTCATTTTTTTGTACTGGCGTCTCATGATATAGAGTAGTGATTGCTAGGCTGTGATAAACGACAGCGGCACCTGGTGTTGTTTGTGGCAAAATACCGCGATAATATAAGCATACGGCATCGTTGGGAAAGCGAGACATCGCATTACTCGTCAACACATCAAGCACGAGCCTTTAGGCGAGGGCTCGATGTGGTGATGAGTGCTGAGATCAAACCATCTCGCCGTACCAACGATGCAGTTTGTATTTTCTCGTACGAAAAAACGTCAAATTCAAACTGAACAGTTTGCCAAATGGTAGATACACCCTTTCATATCCAAGGGTATATATTTTTACATTTACCTGAGAATCTGACGTCTAAAATAAAATGAATCGGGCTTTAGGCCACCTTTGTGCACATATAGGCTAAACTGGGCCAGGAGAACCTCCTGAGGATGGTGAGATGATTGAGATGACACTGTCCTCCAGACACAGGATTCGAAATTCGAGCCCTGGCGGTCTGAGGCCGAGCACGCTACCTCTCGGTCACGGAGGCTCCCCACAATACTGACTTTCACACGTGGATGGGGAAGAAACATGTTTGTTTCTTTGAAACCGCCGAGACCGGGAACCGAACCCCGAACTCTGGCGTGAAAGGCAGCGGTGCTAACCACTACCCTAGGGCCCCCGCCCATCTGACGTCTAAAGACGTCGGGTTCTGACGTCTAACGTTAATCCCCGCGGTGAAAGGGCTAAACCGCTGAACCTGACTAGCCTGCAGCCGTTTCTAATTCGTTTCATTAGCCGATCAAATACATCATTGTTATCAGATGGTTATAAGAACGAAAAGTGTGTTTAACCCTTTAAGCCCCCACGATGCATTAAAGCATCATTTTACATCCCTGAAAACACACTTAATTTCTCTACAACTGGGGGTTTTCAAACGAAAAAGTTCCATGTAACTGGTCCACCAATACATAGCAATTTTCTTGAAGTTTTCACCCACTTCAAATCATTTTCATCCACTACTAGTCGAGAATTGCGACAGCAATTCGCGGCTTGTAGTGGATGAAGATGACAATGGTAAATTCCGGCTTGAAAGGGTTAAACATTGCACGATTGGTCCCAAATTAGACAGATATGTGTAATCTTCATCCACTTGGGGTTGTGGGTCGCGCTAGCGAGACAAAGCTTCAAGTGAGTGAAAATTTAAATGTTATTTATAATTTTTAAAGCTCTAAAAGTTAAAAGACATCCTCCGAAGACCGACTATATAAGCGTTTGGCGGTAGCCCAGCATCATAACAGAATTGCGTTAAAGGTGATATATCACCCCTTATATAGTATAAATAAATTTGTGACAAATAAATCAAAGCTGCCACAAGATGGGGCACACGTGTTTCCTTATATGGGGTGATTGGCTATCATGTGACCCTCTGAGAGAGTCACATGATAGCCAATTACCCCATATAAGGATATAATTATTCATACCATATAAGGGGTGATAGATCACCTTTAATATATCGTATTTATTAGGCTATATTTATATTTCCAACTGTTGCGCATCCAATTTATTTTTTAGCTGACTATTTTCAAGTCTACCAAAACTGGTAATGGCCAGTAACTTATTGAGACACTAGCCCGCTGGACCAATGCCTCTTGGCTCAATGTACAACTCTGATCATCCACAGAATTTGCTTAATTTCGCGAAGGCTGAAGCCTGTTTTGTTATAGTATATAGACGCCCAAAACTCCTGAAAATTTCATGAATTTAAGCTGGATATTTCAAAAGTTAGACTATTTGACAGTAAATTGGCAATTAACCCTTTCAAGCCTGAATTTACCGTTGTCATCTTCATCCACGACAAGCCGCGAATTGCTGTCGCAATTCTCGATGTGGATGAAAATGACTTGAAGTGAGTGACAAATGAAAAAAATATACTGTTATTTTTAAAACAGTTCCATGAAAAATTTCGTTTAGGTTTCAGGAAATTAAGTCCTTCTTCAGAGATGCGAAATGATGCTTTAATGCATCGTGAGGGTTTAAAGGGTTAACCCCTTGACAGTAAATTGGCAATTAACACGTCCCTCTATAAACAACTTAACCCTGATATATTTGTATATAAACCAAGATAATAAAGTGGTTCTTTTAATTTGAAATCATAATTAATGTTTTAGTTAGCTCTTTCTGCTTCATTTTATTACATATGTTATAAGGGTCTACGGTCATTATGAATTTTAGTCTTTCATACTGTATTCTGCAATGAAAAAAAAACCCAGTCGATAATGATTAAATTACCCAAGGTAAATATGCTGGTGGCGACAATCTTGGAAAAAAGGCTAAATTGGACCATGTAGAACTATTTTTTCTGTCTGTCAACACCGATTTTTGTATTCGGCACAAGTGATATACTTTAAAAACAATGTTACCAACTTCTAATAAAAAATGCATCAGGGTGTACAGTTTTCTGAAAATCCGCCTTGCTTATCATCTGATTATTATATATTATGCTCGTTTTCCTTTTATGTATAGATATTATCATAGAGTATAATATCATAGATCAGATAATATACATATATATATTCTTGCAAATAGATAATGTTATATAGTATCTTAATTGCTATGTACATATGCTGTTATTTTCTTAAATATTATATTCTAATTGATTATCAGCACAATATAATTTAACCTTTTTAGCGTCTAAAAACGGTCCACACACTAAATGAATTAAACAATTATAACGGCCGTAGACCCATAACATAGGTATTCAAATGAAGCGGAAAGAGTTAACTAAGACATTTATGATGATTACAAATTGAAAAAAATCCCTTTGGTTTCCTTGGTTTATACAAATATATTTCAGCAATGTAAGGGGCAAACCTGTTAAACCTCTGCCCCAAATAAACTTGAGACATTGATCCAATGTTGGGTTAATGTTGGTTCAACGTCTTCAACGCTGGCCTAACATTAACACAACGTTGGATAAATGTCTCGTGTTTGCTGGGTATCTCCATAATAACGATAGACCTGCTATACGTAGGTGATTCGATGCTAACCCAGCAAACACGACACGTTGAAACAATGATGTTTTAATGTTGGGCCAGCGTCGCAGACGTTGGGCCAACATTAAAACATCATTGTTTCAACGTGTCGTGTTTACTGGGAAGTGTCTGTGATGTTTCCGTGTTTTAGCAGGCCAACAAACAAAATACAGTGTACCAATGCTGAACAAACGTCACAGACGTTGGCCCAGCATTAAATAAACATTTTGCCAGCGTCCGTTGTTGACTGATCTGTCGTCATTTGCATCAGGTAGGTGGGAGGGGAGGGGGTGCGCCTTGATTCCGTATCCGCCACTCAATTGTCAAATTGGCTGTTCCTTCAGATGTGCCTCCCCCTCTGCTGTTCCTGCAGCTATCAGTGATGCCATATAATGTGTGGATCACTGAGAACTCGACCATTTCAAGATCCGACACTTCACCCTGCTGTCAGTAAGAACACGAGAGACCTGGGAAATAGTTAAACTGACAGTCAGACAGCCAGTCTACCGGTCAGCCAGCCAGTCTGCTAGACATTCAGTCAGCCAGCCAGGTAGCCAGTTAGACAACCATCCAGTCAGTCAGCTAGTCAGACAGTCAACTAATTAATCAAGCAGCAACAAGTCAGCCATCCAGACAGCCATTTCGTCAGCCAGCCATCCAGCTATAAAGCAAGTCATCAATCTATCCATCCAGCCAGTCAGCCATCTAGCCAGCTATCCAGCCATCCAGCCAGCCAGCCAGCCAGTCAGCCAGCCAGCCAGCCAGCCAGCCAGCCAGAATCTGAAGAAGTAAAGTTGTATCATAGCAACAGGTGAGAGAGCAGTAACTCATGGTGACAGAGGTCAGTAACCAATGGTGACCGGATAGTGACAAGTGAAATCACTGAATATATAATATATAGATTACACTGATGATCGGAGGCTTTAACGTTATCCACAGAACAGATCGTGAAGCTGCAGACAATTCAGAAAAGTGGTTACTTTGATCATACCGCCGCGGGCTCAGTAGAAGGTGTGTGTGACTGGCAGCTGGAATCTCCCAGGATCTGATAGTGTGTGGCCGTCCTGATCACCGCCGGGATTCACCTGTCCACAACCCGTATCCAGGACGAGGAAAAGATACAAGTCCAACACAACTACAAGGTATGTAGGCCTATGTCATCACTGCGTATATGTTTTAGATATTCTGCGTATATATGTTAAATGTATCGTCTATGGCAATACGAACCACCTGACTTTATTCAATTTAGTAAATTGGCCTCGCGTTCATTCTTAAGACAACAGATTCTTGAAAGTTATTCCCCATATAATAATGAAGGTTTGAACTACATACCTGGTATGGTGCGTGGAAACTATCACTCTATTACTGCAAAAGAAACAAAGTTTGGTCAACACAACAAAACGTTCTTGCAGGTTCAGTTTCATATAGTATTATAACGAAAGGTTCTACATACATAACTGATATGTAGAATCTTTCTCTATACTATGTAGGCCCTATACTATGTGGAACATTTCACTATATTACACAAAAAAGTAAGCAAGTCCAACTACAAATAAATGTATAGTATATGCAATAATGAACCACCGTTCTGATATTAAATCCAGCAGACACCGTACATTGAACCAATATAGCTTAAACCCTTAAAGCACTGAAATATGTTCAAGTCCTCACGATGCATTAAAGCATCATATATTACATCTCTGAAAAGAGACTTGACTTTCCTACAACTAAGGGGTTTAGAAGGGAAATTTTGATGAAACTGCTTTACCAATTCATGGAAATTTTTGTTTATTTGTCACCCACTTCGAGTCATCTTCATCCACTACAAGTCGAGAATTGCGGTAGCAATTCGCGGCTTGTAGTGGATGAAGACAATGGTAAACTCAGGCTCGAAGTGTTAAAGCACTGAAATATGTTTGTACTAACCATGAAGACCAAAAGATGTTTTTCTATTTGAAATCGCAGTTATTGGGAACGAAATGTTTGTTTAAACATCAAGATTTTCAAATATGGTGTCTAAGATAAACACATAAGATTAATTTCTTCCAAGAGGGTAGAAATTTAAATTATTTAATTTAGCATTTTATGGTTACTGCAGATAGCTTTTCAGTGACATATCGTGCTTCTCCCCTCTCAAGCGGGGGCCTGGTACAGTGGTCAAACCTGCCTGATTGGAAAATCGGAGATCGCGTATTCGAACCCTATTCTGGCCTCCCATGTTTCAAGAAGCAAAATGGTTATCCTGGTCCAGTTTAGCCTATATGTGCACAAAGGTGGACTAAAACCCCGTTCATTTCATTTCATTTCTTCCCTCTCAACACTGCTTGTTGCGTTACGATGTTGTGTCATTATAGGTAAGACAATGAACGCTAACGTACTTCACTTCACTCAAGTGTAAATGAGTACCTGGTAGTACAGAGTAATGGATGGCCTGTTCAATTAATAAGGTGTTGCCTGAAGGCTCACACCTTATTAATTGGGAGGTCTAATGGCCAGTTTGTGTTAGTGTGTGGCCAGCGTCGCCAATGTAGGCTATCCCACTGGGCACACGACGTTATTGTGACGTTGAATCAACGTCACTGACGTTGATTCAACGTCGCAACAGTTTTAATTAAATGTGTATTTCGCTCGATAAAGCGTGTTATCGCGTCGGGCTATGTGTATATGGCATCACTTGAATAAGTGATATCAATTCTGGTGCGATATTTTTAATTACGGTTAAATATCTTTATATAAACCAAGAGACCAAAGGCTTTGTTTTAACTGGAAATCATCATAAAATTAGCTCTTTCTGCTTCACATATGAATACCTATGTTATGGGTCTACTGCCATTATCAATTGTTCGATTCGTCCAGCGCGGGGAACGACTTTAGACGTCAAAATCTGACGTCTATGGATGTCAGATTCTGTCGGCTAAAGTCGATCCCTACACAGAAAGAATAAATGTATGACACTGAGCACATCGCGTTTAGCATTTCGTCTTTGAACTCGCCCCGGCATTGCCCCAGCACCGGGCCAGCATCTCGGGTTCTCCGTGGGGATAGGTTTTTACATTTGCGCTGTTTTGTTCTGTTCTCGTCAAGCCCACGCTGCATTGTCACGTGATCTTATTGTTCACCCGGATGGACAAAAACCCTAGAATATAATGACCTTGACCTCGCATCAACACCACCTACAGTCTGTCCGACGGTGGACAGACTGACAGACAGACAGATATTTTATTGACAGAAATAAAAGTTATTTGTCATAGTAATAAGAGAGATATATGTACATGTATATACAAGAATGTTAGTTTGTTAAAATCATATATGACAATATACATGGTATGACAAACAACTAAAATCATGTTGGGTGGCATTGCCATAATAAAAACTGGGTATTTCGGTAATATAAATGACTACTTCTTAAAATAAAATTAAAAGGCCTAGGTGGAGGATGGTCCAAAATGAAAGTGAGCTTTTCGGTATCCAGTCATTCAATTCTGACTTTCATGATATTTTGTAACCATTTTTATCTAGTCAATTGGCAAAAACCCTGAAAATGTCGATGTTGATCAAGTCAACTCTTCCTTTACCAATTTCGCATTTATTCGAAATCCACATGTGCACAAGCATTAATTGCAATGGAGATATTTCAATACATCCATAGTTGAAAATCGCCAACCAGAATGGTCAGTGACATAGATGCAATGTTATCTTGCATTTTTAATTTGTTTGATGTGCGCATGCGCATAACTATAACCTGTATTGCGCCCAGGGGCTACTTCAGGGGGTCCTTCTTAAAAAAAGTCGGTCTCTTGGGGTAGTTTTATCAGGGGGGTGTCGGTAAAGGGAGAGTTAATGGGTTTATAGAGGAGCGTCATAAATAGACATTTACCACATGTCAAATGGTCTAGCTTTTGCACTATACAATATTTTTTACGCAATTTTTTTTCAGGATAGATGACAAATGACTAGAAAATAGGGTTTATAAAATTTCATGAAAATCGCTTTAGAATTGACTGAGTAAATACAGAAAAGTTAACTTTAATTTTGAACCAGCTTCCACCGTCGGACAGACTATATAGGCCTATTAACAAAACCACTTATATCATGCTCACATTTAGTGTGGGTTTCAACTGATAAAATATGTAAAACATTCCGGCTGTTAATTTTTAATTACGTTTAAATATGTAACGCGCTAAATTTTTTGTAAGTATTTATCAAAAACGACAATCAAATGTTTTGTTTGTTTTTTTAAATCGAAATCGCTGATTAATTTATTTCTTTGATGTATTGAAATCATCATTAAAATACACCGGTGACTTCAGTCTATTGTTAAAACAGTAGATTCGGATCTACGAATCTACTGTTATTTTTCATACTTGCCCGGACGGGCTCAGAGATTGTTATGCAGGTTTTACCATGACACTACCTGGCCAAAGTTCCTTGGTTAACGACACTGACTATTTATTTATCAATTCTTGGAGCACATGTACATATTTTGTGTTTTTTAAGTCGAAGAAAGAACTCAATAACGATAGATTCGTAGATCTGAATATACTCAGCGCTGCGCGCCTCGTACATTCAGATCTACGAATCTATCGGATTTCCTTTTTTCTCCTTGACTTAATGTCTTACATGTAGTTAGATCTTTCTGCCTCATTTGAATACCTATGTTAAATGGGTCTACGGCCGTTAGAAATATTATACTCTCTCAGTGCGAGGACCGACTTTAGATGTCAGAATCTGACGTCTACCCACGATCCCCGCACTGAATGGGCTAATATATCACACTGAGCATATCGCGGTTAGCATTTCGTCATTTGACGGAGCATAGATCTACATTTGACGGAGCATAGATCTACATTTGACGGAGCATAGATCTACATACCAAGTAGTGTCTGTGACATAATGTGCAACACGTGAGAATGAGGTCTTGATGATTCTAAAAACTATCATTAATTTTTCGTTACAATTCAAAAAATCAAAAAAAAAAAAAAAAATACCAAATACTTTGCTGCAACACCATCAAGTATCCGTTACATTTTATCAAGACTTTGTTACCTTTTATCAAAGACGTTGTCACATTTCATTAGGACTTCCTTACATTTTATTCAGACTTTGTTACATTTTATCAATACATCGTTACATTTTATCCAGACTTTGTTGCAAGGATAATCAAAACTGTACTCTCGCTGTTACTGGGAGGATCTGGCACGTAACAGTTTAGGCCTACTCATTTCAGCTGGAAGCAGAAAAAACACTAGTAGCACCTGTCCCGCCTGGTTTAGAGGCCGATCCAGAATTTTTAATAGGGATATTCAATTAAAAACAATAAAAAATGAGTGTCAAACAATGTTTTTTGTTCATGTTATCATAAAATTCATTAACCTATCATTTCAGTTATCACACTTGAAAATTTTACCACTTAACCGCCAAGTTATTTAATTGGAATTTTCACTCACTTGAAGTTGTGTCTCGCTGACGCGATCCACAACTTCAAGTGAGTGAAAATTATTCAGATTTGACAAAATAAGATTTTGTAAACTTGCTGATTGTTGTCGCGTTTGATCTTTGCCATGTTCAAGGGCTGGTATTCAATGTGCTAATAAAAATTAAAAAAACGAACATATTCGGGACCGATGGTTAAAGGGTTATTTAAATCAGGACATTGTCATTCCCATTGAATTCATCCCTCAAGGTGAATGAGATGAATCTCAAGGTGAATGAGATGAATCTCAAGGTGAATGAATAGAATCTTAAGGTGAATGAATAGAATCTCAAGGTGAATGAGATGAATCGCAAGGTGAATGAGATGAATCTCAAGGTGAATGAGATGAATCTCAAGGTGAATGAGATTAATCTCAAGGTGAATGAATAGAATCTTAAGGTGAATGAATAGAATCTCAAGGTGAATGAGATGAATCGCAAGGTGAATGAGATGAATCTCAAGGTGAATGAGATGAATCTCAAGGTGAATGAGATGAATCTCAAGGTGAATGAATAGAATCTTAAGGTGAATGAATAGAATCTCAAGGTGAATGAGATGAATCGCAAGGTGAATGAGATGAATCTCAAGGTGAATAAGATGAATCTCAAGGTGAATGTAATGAATCTCAAGGTGAATGAGATGAATCTCAAGGTGAATGAGATGAATCTCAAGGTGAATGAGATGAATCTCAAGGTGAATGAGATGAATCGCAAGGTAAATTATATGAATCTCAAGGTGAATGAGACGAATCTCAAGGTGAATGAGATGAATCTCAAGGTGAATGAGATGAATCTCAAGGCGAATAAGATGAATCTCAAGGTGAATGTGTTGAATCTCTAAGTGAATGAGATGAATCTCAAGGTGAATGAGATGAATCGCAAGGTAAATTATATGAATCTCAAGGTGAATGAGACGA
>OZ024909.1:2491460-2533960 GCA_964017125.1 Flabesymbios commensalis | reverse complement strand
ACTTCAAGTGACCGAAAATTTCTGTAATTTGTGAAATTTAGGACCAGCATATATCAGTGTTTCAAAATAAAAGTATATTTATTTTTTAACAACTACCTACATAATATAGCTATACAGGTGCTAGCAAAAACACAAAATGTCTACTGTAGTCGACATCAGTGTTCTAAGGGCTAAGCATATTCGTTACAGATATAAGATATGTGGTGATCATAAATGTAATATGTTTCCGTTCGTGTGTCGCCTTCATCTATGACAGAGTGATAATCCTTGTCGCTATGAGTAATTTTCAACCACAGACTCTCTCGAAGATTGAGTAAAACCGCTCATCAACCGATATCAATAGAGAATTGTAGCATATATAATGTGGTGATCATAAATATGATATGTTTCCGTTCGTGTGTAGCCTACATCTATGACAGAGTGATAATCCTTGCCGCTGTGAGTAATTTTCAACCACAGACTCTCTCGAATATTGAGAAAAACCGCTCACGCGATATCAGTAGAGAATCGTAGCATAACATATATAATGTGGAGATCATACATATACATGTAATATGTTTCCGTTCGTGAGTCCCCTACATCTATGACAGAGTGATAATCCTTGCCGCTGTGAGTAATTTTCAACCACAGACTCACAAAAAGCGCTCACGCGATATCAGTAGAGAATTGTAACATTATATAATGTGATGATCATACATATAATATGTTTCCGTTTGTGGGTCGCCTACATCTATGACAGAGTGATAATCCTCGCCGCTGTGAGTAATTTTCAACCACAGACTCACAAAAACCGATCACGCGATATCAGTAGATAATTGTAACATTATATAATGTGGTGATTAGCCTATGCATATAATAGGTTTCCGCTCGTGAGTCGCCTACATCTATGACAGAGTGATAATCCTTGTCGCTGTGAGTAATTTTCAACCACAGACTCACAAAAACCGCTCACGCGGTATCAGTAGATAATTGTAACATTATATAATGTGGTGATTAGCCTATGCATATAATAGGTTTTCGTTTGTGAGTCGCCTCCATCTACGACAGAGTGATAATCCTTGTCTATTTGACCTACCCCCTCAACACACAGGAAACACCAGTATGTAACACGTGCTCTCCAGAGATAGCTAATTGTGGTGTTCAGTACTACAGGAAATATAATTATATCATACTGCCAGGCAAATCCAAAGGTATACAAGTATATATATATATAGGCCTATGAATATTGCTTTACGTCGCTTTCTGCACAATCATGGCAATATCGCGACAGAAGGAAGCCCGAAGCCGGGACTATGCCCTAATCTTATTTCGAATGACTTCAAGGGTTCTTTATAGTGCACAGTACCATAGACAGCACTGTACACCACAGGCCTTTGAACAGTTTGGGGCACTGTATATGCACAACCACGATGACAAATATCCGGCCCCGCCGGGATTCGAACCTGGTACCTCCAGGTTACAAGCCCCAGTCGATACGAATGAGCCATCGGGGCCGGCCAGTATACAAGTAAGCTGATACTGCCTGCGCAAAGCCAAAAGGCAGTATCTGCTTACTTGTAAAGTAAGCAGATACTGCCTTTTGACTTTGCAGAGCATAATTCATGTATCGTCTGTATTGTTGCTGAAAGAAGGTGTATATTTGATTGGTGATCATACATAATATAATATGTTTCCGTTCGTGAGTCGCCTACATTTATGACAAAGTGATAATCCTTGTCTCTGTGACCAACCCCTCAACACACGGGAAGCATCAGTATGTAATCCAGAGATAGCTAATGTGGTGCTCAGTACTACAAGAAATAACATTATGTAATACTGCCAGGCAAAGTCAAAAGGCAGTATCTGCTCATTTTACAAGTAAGCAGATACTGCCTTTATCCACATAACACTACATATATATTCGATCCTTGTGTAGGTGCAGTACAAATAGGAGTAATTTTCACCCACTTGAAGTTGTGGGTCGCGGTAGCGAGACACAACTTCAAGTGGGTGAAAATTTAAATAATTTAATTTATCGCTATTAGGGTTAGGATTTGTGCTGCTATGTTATGCCAGTATCTTTACAAGTAAGCAGATACTGCCTTCTGGCAATATTCGAATAATCACCAGACATAAATCTTATATCTGCAAAGATTATGCTTAGCATACACATGTTACGTCATTCTAATATTATTAATTATTTTTAAAAGAATAGATTCTGATCTGAGAATTTACTGCTATTTTTAATACTGGTGCAAAGCCAAAAGGTAGTATCTGCTCACTTTACAAGTTACACTCTCCCCCTGTATGAAATGATCACTTGTGTCATTTAAACGAAACTGCAGGATTCTCAGCGTAACGCGACAGTGTTTAAATGGGGACAGTGTATTTACAAGAGCGCAGATACTGCCTTTTGGCTTTGCAGAGCAGAATTCGTGTATCGTCTGCTAATCGTCTGAAATAAGACGTATATGTGGTGATTATGCATGTAATATCCCAACAAGCTCAAGATGTTGAACCAATGTTGTTTTAATGTTGGCCCACCGTCTACGACGCTGGACTAACATTAAAACAACATTGGTTCAATGTTGCATGTACGCCGGGATGTTGCCGATCTACGGCCGAGTGACAAACCGTGTACGATTCGCCAACTGACGCAAAGCCAAAAGGCAGTATCTGCTCGATTTACGAGTAAGCAGATACTGCCTTTTGGCTTTGCAGAGTATAATTCATGTATCGTCTGCTAATTGGGCGGGGGCCCTAGGGTAGTGGTTAGCACCGCTGCCTTTCACGCCAGGGTTCTGGGTTCGGTTCCCGGTCTCGGCGGTTTGAAAGAAACAAAAATGTTTCTTCCCCATCCACGTGTGAAAGTTAGTATTGTGGGGAGCCTCCGTGACCGAGAGGTAGCGTGCTCGGCCTCAGACCGCCAGGGCTCGAATTTCGAATCCTGTGTCTGGAGGACAGTGTCATCTCAATCATCTCACCATCCTCAGGAGGTTCTCCTGGCCCAGTTTAGCCTGTATGTGCACAAAGGTGGCCTAAAGCCCGATTCATTTCATTTCATTTTGTCTGCTAATTGTCGCTGAAATAAGATGTATATGATGATTATACATATAATATGTTGACGATCGTGTTACGTTACATCTACGACTGAGTGACAAACCCTGGGTGGCATTTCATTAAGCGATCTTTAACCCTTTCAAGCCTGAATTTACCATTGTCATCTTCAACCACTACAAGCCGCGAATTGCTGTCGCAATTCTCGACTTGTAGTGGATGAAAATGATTTGATGTGGGTGATAAATTGAAGAAAATTACTATGTATTCGTAGAACAATTTCATCAAAATTTGCCTTCTAAAACCGTTAGCTGTGAAAAAAACAAATACGTTTTCAATTGTGTAAAATGATGCTTTAATGCATCGTGAGGGCTCAAAGGGTTAAGGCAAAAATGATCTTTAAAACGCAAAATCCTCCTTAAATAAAGATGTATCCTTATTAAAGATTTGACTGTTTCACGAACGATATTTAAGGAGTGATCTTTAAGTCACCCGTTTCACTAAATCTCTGTAAGGCGAAATCTTTAATTATAAAGATGAGTTTTAAAGAGTGGTGTTTATACCTTTTCAACTCTAGAATAAATGTTCATAGCGACCTATACTTGATTCCAACCTAACCTAAACAAAGCCTTGGTTATGTGGCAGTAGCTGGTAGATATATATACCTAATATAGCCTACCTACCCAGAAATTGTACAAGTTCCGTAGGTGCACAATAATGTGTAGCCTAGCTAAGCCTACATGGTGCGGTATGTGCTGGTAGGTGTAATATATACTATAGGCCCGATCTCATAGAAGCAGGCGACATGCTTGGTTGCCTTTCTCCCAGAGGCTATACAATATAGGTCTAGGCAAATTACATTATAGGGGTAGTACGATGTAAAGTTAGGCTAATATAACCTAGGCCTATAATTAAATCTATAATTTCACCAGGTAGGCGTCCATATATATCTTCATGTTTGCCAATAGGGGCAATAGGCCTACCACGTGCTTATTGTCCTATCGCGGTCTGACGCACGGTCAGATTTATATAAATTTACTGTTATTCAACTTCATCTGAATATAATTAGGCCTAGAGTGTCGACATTACGTTATTTATTATTATATTTGATATACCCTAATATTATTAGGGCCTATCTAAAAACTTGACTGACTTAATTACATCTATTAACAAAGAACCTAGGCCTACCTTTAGTTGTTCATTACTGTATGGTAGACTACACGTGCTCCTGTGAATGTTTACAAAACAATGATGTCACGCAGCTGTCGGCAGATTGGTCAAAAACAAGGGATGTTGTGGTGTATCGTTCGATATGATGATCGTGCATAAATTATTTGGCACTTGGGGATAAAGATGAAGATATAAGGTAAAGATCGCGTTAGTGAAACAGTCAGACAGAAAGATCTTTAGAACACTGGATGATCTTTAGTCTAAGAATATTCTTCCCCAAAGATCAGTGAATATTAGTGTAACGCCCCCCCCCCCCAGTATCTTTGGCCTCTTCAACAAACAGGAAATATCCTTATATAATAGATGTTATGTCCATAGCTCGCTAATTAGTTTACATTGTACTACACCTACAGAATGATCAGATATATTAGTGATGTTATGTGGATAATAATGTTGTGCAAAGCCAAAAGGCAGTATCTGCGTAAGCAGGTACTGCCTTTTGGCTTTCACAACACAACTGTTATATAAGGTGTTTCCTCTCTGCCCAGGTGTTAGCTAGAGAGACAAGGATTTCCTCTATGATATGAGTTGTTCTATCAATAAAGACAAACAGTTCTACATCTACCTAAGGGTAATTAGTGATCTTATGTGGATAACAATGTTGTGCAAAGCCAAAAGGCAGTATCTGCGTTAGCAGGTACTGCCTTTTGCCTTTCACAACACATCTGTTATATAAGGTGTTTCCTCTCTGCCCAGGTGTTAGCTAGAGAGACAAGGATTTCCTCTATGATCATCTTGCCGTATCAGGTCTGACCGTCAGACTACCAGTCTGACCTTGACAACAGGTGTGTGTGAAGCGGGTACGAAAATGAGAGGTGCGAGCAACATGAATATTCATTATGACGTCACCGGTTTACTGACTGCAGCGTGGAGGTCACACTTGGGTCAGATTGTTTGGGCCGCCTGAATCAACTGCGAATTGGCCAGGGAGGAGGAGGGAGGAGGGGGGTTCTAAACGCATAGCACATATACGGGTTATCCAGGTTTTGCCGGTGGCAGACAACTGGATAGATGAAGATGTCTATGATATGAGTTGTTCTATCAATAAAGACAAACAGTTCTACATCTACCTAAGGGTAATTAGTGATCTTATGTGGATAACAATGTTGTGCAAAGCCAAAAGGCAGTATCTGCGTTAGCAGGTACTGCCTTTTGCCTTTCACAACACATCTGTTATATATGGTGTTTCCTCTCTGCCCAGGTGTTAGCTAGAGAGACAAGGATTTCCTCTATGATATGAGTTGTTCTATCAATAAAAACAAACAGTTCTACATCTACCTGAGGGTAATTAGTGATCTTATGTAGATAACAATGCTGTGCAAAGCCAAAAGGCAGTATCACAACACATCTGTTATATAAGGTGTTTCCTCACTGTCGAGGTGTTAGCTAAAGAGACAAGGATTTCCACTATGAGCTGTTCTACTAGCAATGACAAACAACACTGCCCAGCAAAGCCAAAAGGCAGTATCTGCTTACAGATACTGCTTCTGTCTTAACCCTTTCACCCCTCCCGATGCATTAAAGCATCATTTTACATCCCTGAAGACTGAGTTATAATCCCACAACCAAGGGTTTTAAAACAAAAATTTCCATGAAACTTGTTTACCAAATATATGGCGTTTTTTTTAATTTTTAACCACATCAAATCATCTTCATCCACCACAAGTCGAGAATTGCGACAGAAATTCTCGATTTGTGGTGGATGAAGATGACAATGTGGGATACTATAGGCATACTTTACACCTGGCATACATTTTTATTTTAAATGTGTTTATATAAGTATTTTGGATCAAGTCTTGTGCTCTACCCACGACCAATCGTAGAGTGGTCAAGTCTGTCACATGACAAGATCAGCCAATCACCACCATCATTCAGTTGTTATTTAATCCAGGGGGTACACTTGGGCCGGTATTTTTACCCATTTAAGTTGTTGTGCGAGGTGGATGAAGATGACAATGTTAATTTCAGGCTTGAAAGGGTTCACAGAGAGGACTGGTTATTTGAATCTCGCAACAGCCGATAGGTTGTATAATCCTGTGACAATGTGCTGGTCCCGCCTTTCCAGGTAAAACCACACGATGCAGACACGGCATTATGTAATAGATATGTTGTTGATGATGACAGACAAACAGTCCGCATCATTACCCCTGACCATTTACCCTCAAAGCGCTGAATTATTTTATATAAACCAAGAGTCCAAAGGGTTTTTTTCAATTTGATGTCATCATAAATGGCTTAGTTAGCTATTTCCGTTTCATTTTCATTTGTTATGCGTCCACAGTCACTATAAATTATTAAATCTTTTAGAGCGGGAAACGACGTTAAACGTCAGAATCTGACGTCTATAGACGTCAGATTCTGACGTCTAAAGTAGGTCCTTGCATTGAAAGCGCTAAGCACGACAATGGTCATTTAAATCATTGTTATTCTGAGCAAAATGTGTGTTTAAATAGCAAAATTTGCAAATCTTTGGTCTCAAACTATACAAATGTGAGTAATTTTCATCCAAGTTGTGGGTCGCGGATTTAAATATGATAAAACGGGATAAAACTTCTTTACTGTGTAAATAATACCTAGGGGTGTTGTCAAGTTAAAAAAATAATACAAATCCGACAAAAAATTGGATTGGCCATACTAAACCCACCCACCCCCTCTAAATTATCTTTTTGGAAACATGTACATAAAAAAAATCACACAAAAAACACACTAAAAAATTAGTGTTGGGGCTTGACCCTCCCACCCACTTTCGGGTTTTTCTCGGATTTTTGAAATAATTTTAACTTGATAAGACCCCTTACTGCTTATACCTGCTCATTGCAGAAACTTACAAGTCAAGTCAAGGCTTGAATTTCACAAAATAGGTGGTATAATCCTGTGGTACCATATAACTGTGACAATGGTTGCCGCCCTTTGACGCGATACGGGAAGCATCCTTATGTAACAGATGAGCTGTAGAGCTAATCCCCACATTGTATTGAGATCCCCGTCAAACATCATACAATCAGCTATTGCTAGACGGAAGTGGGGCCAATACTGGACTGATGTTGGGCCATTGCTAGCTGGATGTTGGGCCAGCGTCTACGACGCTGTCCCAACATCCAGCACGCATTGGCTCAGTATTCCGAGTTAGTCTTGCTACAGGAGGCTGGATGCAGCATTACGTGATAGATGAAGTTGTCAAGCTAATCCATGCACGGGTATCATATATATTGTAAATATGGTGATTTTCGCGTTTTCAAATTTTCGCGAATTTGTGATTTAGCATCTTGACGAGTCCAGTCTGTATTTACGCAGATCGCAGATGATTGCGCGCCGCTAATCACATGACAGTGTGAAGAAGTGATTTTGGGACTTTTCGCGAATTATCAATTTCGATGATAGGTAGCGCTATTATAATAATAATTTCGCAAGATTCCTAAATTCGCGAACTTTTCCTCCTCCCGAGTATTATATTAACTCTTTAAATGCGGGGACCGGATTCTGAAGGCTGAAGTCGATCTCCTCACTGAAAGAGTAATATTTCTAATGGCCATAGACCCATAACATAGGTATTCAAATGAAGCAGAAAGAGCTAACTAAGACATTTATGATGATTTTAGTCTCTATGGTTTATACAAAAATATTACTTGGGTAAGCAGAACTTTTTGTTAAAATTTTAATATTTTTCCTAAATCTTGAAACACTCATTTTCGTTGACTAAGACATTTATGATGATTTCCAATTGAAAAAAAACTTTAGTCTCCATGGTTTATACAAAAATATACAGAGCTGATGGCGACTTGGGCAAACAGTTGTTAAAAGTATTATATTTCCCAAATCTTGAAACACTCAATTTAATCGTCAGAATATGACGTCTGTGGACGTCAGATTCTGGCGTCTAAAGTCGATCCCCGCACTGTAAGAGTAGAATTATTTATATTGATCGTAGACCCATAACATATGTCTTCAAATGAATCAGAAAGAGCTGACCAAGATATTCATGATGATTTCAAATTGAAAAAACCGCTTTGTTTGCGATGTTTTTTGCAAATAACGTAAGCGCTTTAACCCTTTAACCGCCAAATTATTCAATTTGAATTTTCACCCACTTGAAGTTGTGTCTCGCTGACGCGATCCACAACTTCAAGTGAGTGAAAATTATTCAGATTTGACAAAATGGAGGTCAACTATTTTCAAATCTTGCTGATTGATGTCACATTTCATCTTAGTCACATGTTTAAAAGGTGGAACTTAATGTGCTAATAAAAATAAAAATCCGAATATATGCGACACCGGCGGTTAAAGGGTTAAGGGTTAAAGGGGTAATCACGTATGTGGCCGTTTTTATCCGTCCTATTCTTCTAAACTGGCGAATTTGAATGAGAACTATGGTTGTGCCTTACATTTGGCACAACTTTTGATTCATAATGTACTTATATTTATAAGCATTTTTACGTATTTAAGTTGTAGTGCGAGGCACAATTTCGAGTCGATAAAAAGTTAAATTATATTACTGAGCGGTATAATGCTGCGTTAATTCATTTAAATTTATTTAAATTTTTACCCACTTGAAGTTGTGTCTCGCCACCGCGACCCACAACTTCACGTGGCTGAAAAACACTCATATGTGTTTAATTTGAGCACAAATATTTGCAAATCTTGATGTTTAGACGCACATTTAATTCCCAATAACAGTCATTTGGCCGACTGATAAAACAGATTAACCGTTACAGTGCGGGGATCGACTTTAGACGTCAGAATCTGACGTCTGTAGACGTCAGATTCTGACGTCTAAAATCGATCCCCGCACTGTAACAATTACAATATTTATAAGGACCGTAGACCCATGATATAGGGAAGAGCTAACTAAGACATTTATGATGATTTCAAATTGGTCTCCATAGTTTATACGAAAATTCTCAGCCCTTTAACCCTTTAACCGCCAAATCATTTAATCTGCATTTTCACCCGCTTGAAGTTGTGACTCGCTGACGCGATCCACAACTTCACGTGAGTGAAAATTATTCAGATTTGACAAAATGGAGGTCAACTGTTTTCAAATTGCTGATTGATATCACATTTTATCTTTAACATGTTTAAAAGGTGGTACTTAAGTTGCTAATATAAAATGAAAACCCGAATATAGGCCTATGCGGCACCGGCGGTTAGAGGGTTAAGGATTAAACACGACAATAGTCGTACACAGCAGGCAGAGGGTTAAGAGGATTTAATAGACATAGAAAGTACCAGAGGTAATAATTATTATAGAGTATTAGGAGCCGATAATCCATGTCGGGGATGCCCTGGATGTGACGTCATCACGGGGTTTCCCTGGTAATCCCGTGATGACGTCACATCCTGGGCGGTGCTACCGTAAGGCTTACGGTTAAGTCAGGTTGGCGATCTTCTCTGAAGGTGATAGTTTCGAACCACGGCCGAAAGGTGTCATGAAATTAATTAGTAAATCTATTTTTTAAATTCCAAATTCCGTTCGCACCAATATTGGACAATTCCAATTTTGTACTTTTATGTATTTCATGCTCATTATTTAAAGTTTTTCCATAATTGTATTTTTTTAAACAAAATTGATTTTAGTATGAGAAATTGTACATCCTTTTAACAAATGACATTTGTAAATGACGGTATATTTGATGTTTTTTTTTAATGTACCTAGCTCTCCCTTCTGGCCTAAATGTGGCAGACACGCCCCATAACATACATGTATCGTGACGTCATAGATGATGGCTACATTATAGATGAACAGTGACGTCATAGATGCACAGAGAAATATGAGAAATCTAGTCAGGTTTCTGTGGCGGCGCATCTAAATGTATGGTATCAAACATTACGTAATATACCGTTATAACTCCACAGCTCTATCTATACCTTCAATGGTGGGTGTGACAAAATATCCAGCGCATTTACACGCCTTCCCGCACCGCTAGCCTACACCTGTCCCTGGTGTGAAATAGACGATGGATGATAACACAATTATCTGTATATATGGTCTCACCACCCCAAATGCCAGTCCCATTGAAACACATGTAAACTGCCTCAATTCCGCAGGCCGATTTCACCATTTTTCACCCTATTAGATATTTAGTGTGACATATCAGGATGAAGCTTGAGATGTCCTTGTTCGAAAACAGGCCCGCTATGGGTATGCTTACCAGACAGATTTTGAGCTACGCCCCCTAGAGTGTAAAAAAGTCAATACTGTTAAAATTGGGCTATAATCCGTGCTCTCTTTCACAGAACAGACACACATCATTTTAACCCACTGTATCCCTGCAAGGTTATCATGAAACAGTTATATCTGATATCCTTGACAAAGAAGATAACGTGGGCTTATTAAATATTCACAAAATTATTACTTCTTTGTATTTTATTTTGTTTCAATAGAGGTTGGAACAGCCGCATTAAAAATATTTTGTGTGATGATTCCATCTTTAGTAGACACCTCCCTGGATTTCGGCTTATTTAGGGTGGTGAGACCATATGTACATATCACAAAAGTTATATTTTTAAAATAACATGTTTGAAGCTTTTACTCAATCTTTCATAATGATATTTATATATGTGTGCATGTCACACAAGTTATCATACACTGTGAATATTTTCAAAATAACATGTTCAAAGCTTTTACTCCATGACTAGTAATAAAGATATTGCACTCTTCACCGCTAAGCGACTATAGTCGTTTTTAATCTGTTTTGTTAGTAATCAAATCACAGTTAATCGAAATGAAATGTGTGTTTAAACAACAAGATCTGCAAATGTTTGATAATAAATTAAACAAATAGGAGTAATTTTCACCCAGTTGAAGTTGTGGTTAACGGTAGATTAGAGGGGGACTAGGTTAACCCTTTCAGCGCGGGGACCGTTTTTATACGTTAGAATCTGACGTCTACAGACGTCAGATTCTGACGTATAAAAACGGTCCCAGCTCTGAAAGAATTAAAATATTTCTAATGGTCGTAGACCCATAACATAGGTATTCAAATGATTCGGGAAGAGCTAACTAAGACATTTATGATGATTTCAAATTGAAAATCCCTTTTTGTCACTATGGTTTATACAAAAATATTTCAGCGTTGTAAGAGATAACTTGTCATAAAGATACAGATGAGAATAAATCATGCCATGTTAAAGGTGTAGTCAACTGTTAAAAATCACGGGACAAGGGTCCCCAGAAGGCAATAGTGCCCGTGGGTAGGCCAAGTCCCTATTCCATAATAATACTAAATATGCGTTTCATGCCTAAAGCCTCATTAAGAGCAAGTTCTCAAATCACAGCAAGTTCATATATACTTGAGCGACATCTATGAGTTTATAATTCTAAGATCTTGGCCCTTACCCCTACTTGGTCACTTGCTTGCAAACAAACTGACTGTATTACTGTGGGGATGTTGAAACTGCTTGACCCAAGCTTGTATTGACATGCAGGCGGACTTTCTCTCAAACATTGTACATTTATTCAATGTTGGTTCAATGTTGGGCCAGCGTCGCAGACGTTGGCCTAGCATTAAGACAGCATTTGATCAATGTTCCGTTTAAGTAGTATCTTGTAATCAGTTCAGTGGCTATATTAATGCCGTCAATCTGTACTCAATAGGCTACTGTTGGCCTACACTTGACCGTCCCAGGCATGCGCGTCTTGCAGTTGAATCATTCTTTAATCATTGTGTATCTGTGAGCTGCTTGAGCTCCGGCGTGCAATACAGTTAGCCACTACCAGAAATACATAATGTATTATGTATTTCTGCCACTATACTCTCCGACTATACCCGCCGTCAGATTACCTTGTATCGCATGTATCGCCGATTTCTCAGTCAATTCTCAACCGATTTTCATTTGCAAAGCCTATTTCAGAATCATCCGCTAAATACCGTGAATTTTTCATAAAAAAATATCCAAAAGTTCAAAAGTTAGAACTGTTGACATGTACTGATTTTCTAATTAGGACATCACTCTATAAACCCATTAAACTGGTTAAAGTAAAATCTGTTTTATACCCTGGATTGCATGACATGCCTGATGGATTAAGAATTAAAATTTCACGGTAGTTGGCGAGTGACTAGAAAATAGTCCCTGCAAAATTTTGTGAAAATCGGTTGAGAATTGACAGAGAAATCGGCGAAAAACATGCGATACAAGTTAATATGACGGCGGGTATAGAGGTCATGCACGTTACCTGTTTTGTCACAGTGATCTGGGCAGATGAGAGGGAATCATGACATCCTGATCATCGCCTCCCCGCGGTCTTTCCCATGACAATGACTGTCACTGCAGGCGCTCCGCATGGACTGCATTCCACGCAGAATCCTGACCCTGACATAATTCTGGTTTAACGTTGGGCCAACGTCGCAGACGGTTGCCAAACATTAAACCTTACAGCATTAGACGTCAGAATCTGACGTCTATTGACGTCAGATTGTGACGCCGAAAATCGATCCCCACACTGAAAGAATTATATATTTCTAATGGCCGTAGACCCATAACATAGGTATTCAAATGAAGCGGAAAGAGCTAACTAAGACATTTATGGTGATTTCAAATAAAAAATAAAAAACATTTGTCTCTGTGTTTTATACAAAAATAATTCAGTGATTTAGGCCTGAATTTACCATTGTCATCTTCATTCGCTACAAGCCGCGAATTGCTTTCGCAATTCTCGACTTCTAGTGGATGAAGATGATTTGAAGTGGATGGCTGATTAAAAAAAATCGTTATTATTAAAGCAGTTCCATAAAACTTTTTGTTCTAGGACGCTTAGTTTGTTGGAAAATTTAGTCTGTTCTCAGGGATTTAAAATGATGCCTTTATGCATCGTGAGGGCTTAAGGGGTTGAACGGGAGTTGAGCCTCATGCCAATCAGGGAATAACGTATACCTGTTATCACTGTGTAATGAAACATTCCTCTCGGGCTCCAGGATGCCCACAAACATACTACATCTACTTCCATATTATTTTTGTAAATGTTTAGCAAGTTACATAAACTGATTAGAACTACGATCACTTTCGCATTCATTTACATACAATTTTTTGAAAATATATATAATCCTTTTAAAAAGAGTCGTTCTGAGCTTCAATTACTTCTGCCAAAAGCAGGTTATGTTTTTTGGTCGTGTAACTTTCTTTGTTTTTCAGGTCTTCCGTCCGTTTGTTAAAGGTTATGAACGCTTTTGTCACAAGCTTTTAAAAACAATTTATTGAAAAAATATAATCCTTTTAAAAAGAGTCATTCTGAGTTTCATTACCTCCACGAAAAGTAGGTGATGTATTTGGTCGTGTTGGTTTCTTTGTCTGTCTGTCATTCCGTCCATCTGTCAACGGGATTACGTACAAGGTAATGAACGGATTTACATGACACTTTTACCATAGGTGTGTCTCGGGTCAAGGAATAATCAAGAATTATTATTATTATTTATTTATTTTTTTTTTTTTGGGGGGGGTGATCTGCCTTAACCCTTTCAAGCCTGAATTTACCATTGTCATCTTCATCCACTACAAGCCGCGAATTGCTGTCGCAATTCTCAACTTGTAGTGGATGAAGATGATTTGATGTGGTCAACAAATTTAGGAAAATTGCTATGTATTGGTAAACCAGTTACATGGGAATTTTCGTTCTAAAACCCTTAGTTGTAGGAAAATTAAGTCTGTTTTCAGGGATGTGAAATGATGCTTTAATGCATCGTGGGGGCTTAAAGGGTTAAGAACTGTGTCGCGCCGCGGAGGTTCGGTTTCTCTGAAGACCAGCAATTCACATCTGAAAGTGAATGAAAGTGAAGTAGTAGTAAATCTTTGCTTTACGTCCTTTTTCGGCACAAAAGGTCTTTTGAGTGACATTGTAATACGATAAAAACGTTGTAGTCAATTGATGAGATGAAATGATGTACAGATGATGATGTGATGGTGGGGGTGATAGGGCATGGTGTGTTATTGAGAGAGTTTTCCTTCGCTCGCCCGATAAGGGGTTCTGGGCATGTCTAGGGGATCTACCCCCAGACATGCCCAGGACGGCCAGAGACTTGAGTTTTCTGTGTAATTTAATGCTGAAACTCCGTGGCATTTTGCGCAGCTCCGCTATCCTCGGGTCGAATAGTCCCCAGAGTAACAATAGGAAGGATGACTCTCTCTGGGTAACTCCATTCATCCCACATGAGAGACCTAATGTCAAACACGCTATTGCTGGTTATTTAGGGCTACCACAGCCTACACCAGCGCCAGCACTGATGCGAGAGCTGCATTAGCACCGCAGTTGAGCGGAGGAACCAGGGTACGCCACTGACAATCTGCCCTAAGATTATGGCCAGATACGAGGAGGCTGTAGCTTTCCTTGGATGATTGCTGTAGACTAGTGCTTCTGTTCCATGCCATACAGCATGCAACTGACGGAACAGATCCCTAATGACCCTCCCCAGATGGGGGGGGGGGAAGTACTACTACTAGCAATCATCCCAGTACCCCCAATGAAAGTTAAAGCTGGGGGCTGGAATTGTTGTAATGTACGTGTGTTGTCAGATTTGACCGTGGTTTCAATCTTCAGTCATGTATTGTTGACCCTGACTAGGATGTTGGTCATGTCATTAGTGGCAATAAGATGTGACGAACTGACCCAATATGAAGCTGGAATAATAACAACTCAGCAAGCGTGAAACGTTGCGCCAGGGTTGGCTTAACGTTGGGCAGCTGCCTTCAACGTTATTCCAAAGCTAAACCAGCACAGGCTCAACTTCCTTGTCTTGAACGTCTTGATTCTCACTAGAGTAGTTTTTACTGTGATGTTTTACTGAGCTGACAAGCAATAAAGCAAACAAACAAACAAACAGACTAACAAGCAGAAAACCAAACAAGCAAACAAACAGACAAAAAACGCACGAACAAACAAACAAAAACAATGACCGAACGAAGCTAACACAAACGAACAGACAAAGAAAGAAACAGACGAAAGCAAACAAAACAACATTGATAAACCAAAAAATAAGAAAGAAAGCAAGCAAGCAAGTAAATAGACAAACGGACAAACAAGCAGCAATCGAACCAGCGAGGAAACGAATTAACACTGATGATTTTTTTGTTCATTTCCGGATGTCCATGGTCCTATGTAAAACCCGTGCGAAAGAAGATTTCGTTGGAAAGGCGTATTACTGCGATGTGCGAGCGATGAATTGACCCTTAGTTTTATTTGTGCATCCATTTCCAGCTTCAATTCAGCTTCAAATGACAAACAGCGAAGTCAACCCTTTAACCTTTATGAAGAATGACCTAGTTTTTACAGCTAGGGTTTTCAAACAAAAAGTGTCATGGAACTGCTTGAATAATAACATTTTTATTTTTATTTGCCACCCACGTCTAGTCATCTCGTCCCCTACAAGTCGAGAATTGCGACAGCAATTTTGTGGCTTGTAATGGACGAAGATGACAATGGTAAATTCAGGCTTGAAAGTGCGAGCTACCACAAGGCGACAAGTCAAATCGAAACAAAAAATAAAGCTGAAGGTTTTAATGGTTTATTATCAAGGCCGAAGACCCTTCTATGACCATCACAAAATTGAACTCAACACATTAAATTACACCTTTTCAAGACCTTTTTAAAAATGATACGCCCTTCGTTTCGGTGAATGTAAGTCGTTTTCGCTCACCCAGTTGTGAACAACGTTTGTATTTGCTCAGACTATCAAATCAAACATATTTATTGCCATACACCGCAGTTCAAACTACGGCAATGACGGTATCCAGATGGCAAATATAACAGGTTCAAAGCCAAAAGGCAGCAACTGCTTACACAAGCTCCCACCTTTTAGTTTTACACGGCAGCACATACTCTCCAGCAAACAAAACACAAGACATTGAACCAACGTCGGTTTAATGTTGGCCCAACGTCTAATACGCTGGACCAACATTAACCCTCACACGATGTATTGTTTTTGTATAAACTATTGGGATAACAGGGTTTTTTTCAATTTAAAATCGTCATAATTGTCTTAGTCGGCTCTTTCTGCTTAATTTGAATACCTATGTAATGGGTACACGGCCATTATATATTTTTTTATTCTTTCAGCTCGGGGATTGACTTTAGACGTCCGAATCTGACGTCTGCAGACGTCAGATTCTGACGTCTAAACTCGATCCCCGAGCTGACAAGGCTAAGCCGACATTAGTTTAACGTATTGTGTCTGCTGGCCGTAGACGTAGCCGTGTCGTCCTCTCCGAGGCCGTGAATTGATGCATTTGCTTTACCCGAAAAATCAACATGGCGGTGACCGAGACTCAGTGAGAGAGATCTCGACCCCAAGGTCCGAAACATGTCCATAACTTTTGAATGACTGTGCGACCTCTAAGCTTAGTATGCTGGCATGTAACTGAAATGATACTGATACTAGAAAACTATTTTCGACCTGATTATTCAGGGAGAAGTCTTAGATATGACCTTCCAAAGAAATATCCCACGATTTTACACTAACTTAGCTGTTTGTCAAAATGTGGCTGAAACCTGTTTCAGCCACTGGGGCTTGATGCAGACGGTGAAGTTATGATCAGTGACAGGTTTAATGAGGATGCAAGGATTCAATATTGATGGCATTATTGTCATTCTCGCGATTTTTGCTTTTTTTCTAATCAGCGCCTGACAAACACCCCCTCCCCCTTCTCTCTCCACACCTCCCAACACAATGCACTGAACTAATGATGATTTTGTGTTTTGTGTTTTGCCTAGCGTCGTAGCCACTAAACCAGCATTGGCTCAATGTAGTGTTGAATAACCTTAACCCTTTCAATCCTGAATTTACCATAGTCATCTTCATCCACTAAAAGCCGCGAATTGCTGTCGCAATTCTCGACTTGTAGTGGATGAAGAGGATTCGAAATGGGTGAAAAATTAAAGAAAATTACCATGTATTAGTAAACCAGTTTCATGGAAATTTTCATTTTAAAACCCCTAGTTGTAGGAAAATCAAGTATGTTTTCAGGGATGTAAAATGATGCTTTAATGCATCGTCAGGGCTTAAAGGGTTAAAGCGCTGAATTATTTTTATATGAACCAAGAAAAACTTTCGTATAAACCAGAGAAACGAAAAGGTTTTTTCAATTTGAAATCATAATAAATGTCAGCTCCTTCGGCTTCATTTGAATATTTATATTATTGGTCCACGGTCATTATAAATATTGTTTACTCTTTCATTTCATAGACGTCATAATCTATAGAATCTATAGACGTCAGATTCTGACATCTAATGTCGATCCCCGTTTTAAAATGTATTGTGGACTTGTTGGTGAATACATTTCTTTTGTGGGCAGCCTTGAATCGTGTAATCAAGGCTTGTTGTAGCAAGTCGAAACGTCATGAGTTTCAAAACAACGTTCCAAAGGTAATATAATCTACTACTATAATTATCATAAAAAGTCATTGATTGACACTTTTTTTATATCGCCCCTCCTTAAAAATCTTTGATCAGCCCCAGTACATTTTGCCAATAAATAATTAACAACATGTTTATTACGTGTCACCCGAAAATTCCTTTTTAAACCTCAGATTTCTGGAATATTTTGCACCAAATATCAAACAGTATCTTCTAGCCCCCCCACTAACAAATCGTATTTCCTAGTCTTCCGCAGGCTACACTGCAAATTTCGGGAAATGGTAGCGAAATTTAACCAAAATTAGACCATTTTACATGTAATGCAATTCATAGCTTGAAACAGACTTTAATTTTAACCAATCTAATGGACTTATAAAGGGACATTGTTATCAGCAATTAATTAAATAAATTATTAATTGACAATAATAAAAATCTGGTCTTTTCATTGAGTAAAATGCAGAGCTTATATGCTAACAAATCTGACTTAAAACTATCTGAATTGCAAATTATGGCAAATGACTGGCACATAGACGTGCTAGCCGTAACTGAAACCTGGCTGGATAGTAACATTCCCGACGCTCTTGTTTCTATCACTGGTTACCAGAAACCATTTAGACGGGACAGAAACAAGCGTGGCGGCGGTACTGCTATATACTGCGCCGACCATTTACCTGTACGCCGTAGAAACGATCTAGAAGATGCTAATTCAGAATGTATTTGGATTGAATGTTTGTTAAACAACTATAAACTTTTATTCGCTGTATATTATCGTCCTCCTGGACAATTAGCCGCCGATAGAGATATATTCCTATCATCTCTAACATCTTCAATAGAATTAGCGCAAGACAGCGGCGCCGATAGTATTGTAGTAACAGGTGATTTTAACGATCGATGCAAGTTATGGGGAGACAATCATGATTCTAGTGAGCTGCGCTGCCTGTTACGTGACCTTGTTAAGGACAAGGGCCTCACACAAATTATAAATCAACCCACTCGGCTCGCATATGACGGCTCTCCCCAAAACTTGCTATACCTGGTTTTTACTGACAGTCCTAATAAATGTATGGAATGTAATGTAATCCCACCTCTGGTCAAAATTGATCATTTCAATATTATTTGTAAAATGTATTTATCTACAAGACGTAATAACGTTTTTAAGCGTACTGCGTGGAACTATAAAAAATGTAACAAAGATGGTTTAGTTGAAGCATTGTCTTCTGCACCTTGGGATGCTGGTTTTAATGTTTTTAATGATATTGATGATATTGTTACTTATTGGTCGTCATTACTGATGCAGACCGCAGCTGAGTTCATCCCAAACACCACTGTGACAGTTCGCGCTAGAGAGAAACCATGGGTAAACGGTGACCTTAAAAGGCTGATTAGGAGACGCAATGTTCTGTGGAGGCGTTACAGACGGTCACGATCTGATGCACACCTCAATACCTTCAAAATTGTTTGTAAGCAGGTGGTTGCCCTCAACAGAACACTGCGTCTCAACTGCTATACAAGCCTGGGGGAGGAGTTAAGCAGCTCTGACATGCCTAATCGTAAGTGGTGGAAAACTGTCCGTCAGGTAACTGGTGACAAAGTGTGTACCTCTATACCACCATTGATTGAAAACGGCGTCTCTCTTACTGACCCATGTGTGAAAGCTGCCATTTTCAACCAATACTTTACCAGTCGGTGTACACAACCACCCGGGGCAGAAAACCACCCTTTACCACCCTTTGAATACGAGACACAGGCAAGATTATCTGATATGTCCTTCTCAATACCAGAAGTTAAGAAGATTTTAAAATCACTTAATGTAAATAAGGCAACTGGTCCATTTGCAATTTTTTGTTAAAAAATACCGCAGATGTTTTGGCTAAGCCACTTTGTAAACTTTTTAATTATTCTTTAGAAGCTGGCGTGTTTCCCAGCGATTGGAAAACTAGCAATGTCGTCCCTGTGCACAAGAAAAATGATGCCCAAAATAAATGTAATTATAGACCGGTATCCCTTCTTTGTAATGTTTCTAAAATTTTCGAAAGGCTTGTTTACAATAAATTGTATTCTTTCCTGATGGAAAATAAGTTATTAAACCCACACAATTCTGGTTTCCACTCTGGTGACGGTACTGTTTCTCAACTATTATCCATTACGCATAAGTTAACCGAGGCCTTAGATGATGGTAAAGATGTGAGAATTGTTTTCCTAGATTTATCAAAAGCATTTGATAAGATATGGCATAAAAAACATAATAATATATTATAATTTACCTTATCCATAACCGAGTAAAATTGAGCTACGATGTTTTTTCGATCTGTGTTTGCTGCTTCAAATGAAACAGTTTTTCACGTGACATTTTGCTGAATATTAAATTAATGTTTTGTATTGTATTGTATTTTAATGTATTGTATTGTATTGTACTGTATTGTATTGTATTGTATAGTTCGCATTGTATTGTATTGTTCGTATTGTACATAAATGTTATGTATATGTGGAGAACCCCTCGTCTAGTGCTTAATGCACTATTTGGGCAATCCACCTGAAATAAATATGTTTATATATAATTATATGTCAAAGATCAATTTTGCATTGTACAATACTTTTTTAATGAAATGTTCAGGGTATTTGATAAATAGTCCTTGCAAAAGTGAATGATTTTCGCCGATTTCTCGGTCAATTCTCAATTAATTTTTATGAAATTTTACACACACTGTTTTCCATTCATGTCATGACTACCCTGAAAGTTTCGGGAAGTTTTGATAAATATTTTAGAAGTTATACCATTTGAAATGTAGTAAATAAATAAAAATGTTGCTCTCTATAAACCCATTCATTAGCTTCTTCTCAGAATTTTATTACATGTCAAATGGTCTAACTTCTACAATACTTATCAAAACTTTGCGAAACTATTAGGGTAGACACGACATCAATGGGAAATAGTGTGCGTGAAATTTTATGAAAATTGGTTGAGAATTGACTGAGAAATCGGCGAAATTCAATAATCCTGGTTGATGAATTTATTGTGAATCTGACTATAGAATAAAAATAGCTGATAATAACTAGGTAATAAGGGGCTGTATCTGCCACTTCGCAAAGTGGCAGATACACCCTTTAACACCTAAATGTGTATGTCATCAGCCAGAAGTGCCCTTCACGAAAAAATATTTTGTGGGTAGTAACATTAAATAACCTAAAAATATATCCTAAACTCTGTCTCTAGTCGGATGCAAATAGGGTTCTGTTCTTTATCCGTTTTTTGGAGGCGTTACGAAAGATCTCAATTCCATTTCTGTTCAGCTGATTTTTTTCACTCATAATCATCAAGCATTCATAGCGGCATGTGCTTTTGGAAACGCGCAATGTTTAGCAAATGCTGTTCCAATTTTGGGCCATCGTCTGCGACGATTGCCCAAGATTAGAACAGCATTTGTTCAAATTATCGTGATTATTGTGGTATCCCTGTGGGTGAGTCTGAAACACCCATTTCTCTTTCCATTTTTAAACATTGATTTTTTTGCAATTTGTTTGAGTACCCAGCAAGAACGAGACATTGACCCAATGTTGGGCCTATGTCATAGACGTCGGGCAAATGTATGCCCAGTATTGGGCTCACCTCTGTGATAGATGGTTCATTCTCGTTATGATGTGAAAAAATAGATCCCTATTCTTGGAACTAGAACGTCAGTCAAAAAGCATAACGTCAATGGCCAAAATATGACACGTGTTGTATGGGGCAATAATGAATAGCATCTAATACAACTTTTCCAATAAGAACACGCCACACGGTGAGCAACGCTGAACTGTTTAAATCAGACAATTGTCACACACTTATCAATGACAACACGCCACACAGTGAGCAACTCGGAACTGTTTTAATCAGCCAATTGTTCACTGCGCAAACTCGTGCAAGCAGTCTATTATAGGATATAGCCTGAGGAGTTCTACATTATCAGCTGTGAAAAAGGTCGAGGCCAAAGGCCGAGGCCTTTTTCACATTTATTAGAATGTCGTGGTCAGACAAAGAAAATAATGGTGGTGTGTTTTAATTATAGGTGGAATTAATTCAGCTCACCCCCCCCAAAAAAAAAAACGACACTGACAATCCGGAGTGTCATCAGAGTCATCTCACCAAGCCTCACGAGGTATTCGTGGACCAGCTTAGCCTATGTATGAACCTTATTCATCCATACAATGTGGATATATATCGTTTCAGCTGTAAATCTACAGAAAACAATTTCGTTTAGTTTTTTCTTCAAAATTGTAGGCCTACAACTCTTCAATCTTCGATATTTAAAGGTCATGTGAATTGACCTCAGGTTAGCAAAATAATTGAAGTAGATGTCATAAAAAATTCTCCATTGATTATTAGTTATCATTAAAATGAAAACTAGAAACATACACTCTTTCTGGGCTTGGTAGAGTTTAAATAATTACCATCGAACCTCAACTGCCGAAAAATACATGACGCGAATTCTTGTTATCATTTAAACTTCATAACAAATACCATTGGGGTTTTTATTCACCATATGCAAAGTCATACATTCACAAAACTAGACACAAGTCATACATTCATACATTTAAATTACATTCTAGCTTTAGAAAATAAAAAATAACATCAATTATATAATTATTAATCAAAAACAATTGATGATTCGCTTACTCCTTCAAAACAAGGTTAATACGTCATAATGTAAGTATGAAATTTAAGATCTGAGTATTACAATATGAGTATTCTCCTGTACGACGAAGAATTTGACTGTGAAAATAAATAGCATTTTAATTGTAGTCAATATTGAAGAACAAGTTCTCTCCTTTTATTCATATGAGATAGCGGTTTACTATATGCTTTGCCAGCTTACATTCATATAATGAATGGCTTATGATGTCAATTTCATCACATTGGATCTCATAATATTGTCCCACTTTGAAACGAACTCTTCGCTTGATAAACAATAATACTAAGCACTTTATGGTTGAAGTCTGCAAGTTTGTTATCAAACTTTTTTATACTAAGAAATACGTTTCGAGTTGAGCTGCATTTGCAACAACAACTTAAGGTTATCACAACAAACAAACAACAAACAAACAAATATCATTGTATTTTTATAGTGCATATTACGTATAGTATATAGGCAACATTGCATACTCCATATATTTGAACAGTTTGGAGTACCGTTTACCAGTATTTATTCTTTGCAAAAATATAATGACAAACCATGAAAGCGCTGCATTTTTTAATGAAAATCGTGGAATACAAATTGTGTTTTTTTTCAATTTGAAATCATCATAAATGGCTTAGTTAGCTCTTTCTGACTCATTTGAATACCTATGTTATCGGTCTATGGCCATTAGAAATATTTGTATTCTTAGAGTGCGGGGATCTACTTTAGACGTCAAAATTCTATCCCCGCGCTGTCAGGATTAAAGCGCTGAAATACTTTCGTATACACCATGGGAACCAAAGGTTTTTTCAATTTCAAATCATCATAAATGGCTTGATTTGACCTTAACATGACCTTATTCTTTTTTCCAGATGACTTGCTGTGACGTCACCAGCAGTGCATGCACCACCGTACAGTGGCGGCGCCTGGCGAGACATTGTGTACTATTGATACTATTATTAGCTGTATGTTGGCCGGAAGTTGCCGAGGGGCGCCGTCTGGAGGTGCGGGAGAGGCGTGTGGCGCCACCTGGTATGCGCGGGCCACCAACCAGACCGAACCACTTCGAGAACGCCAAACAACTTAACACCTACCTAGCCGAGCTGGCGGATTACTACTCTGTACTGGGCCGACCAAGGTGAGTGGGGAGAAAAATAGATATGTTTAATTCAAGGAATTAACCGAAAAGCAGGGGCGCGTTTAGAGGATGGACATTGGGCCATGTCGCATATCTGACTTTAATGAAATTGGATAATGTCTCAAAAATGAAAAAGTAACCGCAGAATTCACGTCAGGCGAACTGAAATCAGCCAAGTTCTGCGGTTTGGCCTCACCCTCAATCATCCCCCCCCCCCCCCTCAATATTTTTTATAGTTACGCACCTAGAAAATGTTAAATTATTTAGAAGCACTTCAATACATCATGCATTTTTCCATCAAATATGATTCTGGTATATATAGTGTACAATCATTTGCGTCATTCATAGTCCTTACAAGGATATATTTCCATACGTACCTATGGGCATTCGGGAAGATCGGACACAACTCTCCCCCCCCCCCGTTTCAAAAAGATTATTTTACTTTTTACACGTTAAAGCTCACAAAAACTGGTCCATCTCATTGGAGGAGCGAACGTATGTGAGCAACATGTTATCCAGTTATGATAACAGGAATTGTCAGTATAGCTTACGAGAAAAAAATCCAACACTAAGCTACTATGTTAGTTTAGTTGACTTATTCATACCGAGCATAATTCGTCCCCTTGGATATGAAAGGTTGTATCTGCCACTTTGTAAGTGGCAGATACACCTTCTCATATCCAAGGGGACGAATTATTAAAAAGGTAGTTTTGTCTGAGATCTGAGTGTAGTGTGTCTCTCTAACCGACCTAGAAGAGCGAACATAAGTTAGCGACATGTTATCCAGTCATTGTAACAGGACTTGACAGTTGCTTTAGGGGAAAGAATCCAACTCTAAACTACTGCTATGTTAGTTTAGCTTAGTTCTTCCATACCAACAAGTTCCTTTTTGCCCGAGAGTGTTGAGGGCGGGGGCCTTAGGGTAGTGGTTAGCACCGCTGCCTTTCACGCCAGAGTTCGGGGTTCGGTTCCCGGTCTCGGCGGTTTGAAAGAAACAAACATGTTTCATCCACGTATAAAACTCAGTATTGCGGGGAGCCTCCGTGACCGAGAGGTGTCGTGCTCGGCCTCAGACCGCCAGGGCTCGTATTTCGAATCCTGTGTCTGGAGGACAGTGTCATCTCAATCATCTCACCAACCTCAGGAGGTTCTGCTGGCCCAGTTTAGCCCATATGTGCACAAAAGTGGCCTAAAGCCTGATTCATTTCATTTCCGAGAGTGTTGAATGTCAATATGGCACATATTTCCCCAGCACGCAGTAATCACACAGTATAGACGCATGTGTTATTTATGAGATGACAAAGTATTAAAAATGCTGCTGCATAATTTGGTATGATAATAATGGATACAATATTCATAGCGGACTTATTGAACAGTCCTGATATTTCAAAAAAAATTTAAAACATGGTAAGAATTAGAAAATAAATCAGCATTGTAAGGCTAACCCTCACAGCGCAGGCACTGTAGACGTCAGATTGTGACGTCTACAGACGTCAGAATCTGACGAGATTTTCCTAGCAAACACAAAACATTTGTATAACATTTGTACAATGTTGGCCCATCGTCTGCGACGTTGGTCCAACGTTGTACAAATGTTATACAAAAGTTTCGGGTTTACTGGATCCGACGTCTAAAGAAATAAATATTTTTGACGGCCGTAGACCCATAACATAGGTATTCAAATGAAAAAGAAATTGCTAACCAAGACAATTATGATGATTTCAAATTGAAAAAAACCCTTTGGTCTCCATGGTTTATAAACAAATATTTCAGCGCTTTTAAGGCTCAGACTAAAATCAGAGAAAAATCGGTGATTTTATTTTGGCATAATAATATGACCATATGATGTAAACATATGTGTTGTGTTGCGTATTTACCAGTTAGCCTAGATATGGAGACGAAATTCCTGATTTCTAATTTTAGACAAACATGTCGAAAATAAGAAATATGGGTATTTCGTCTCTATATCTAGGCTAACTAACAAAAAATAAAATAAAAATGCAGTTCTAGTCTATGGACATGTTTAGATCATATGGTCATATTAATAAAATCACCGATTTTTTATTATTTTAGCCCGAGCCAGTCCCTTTAACCCTTAAAGCGCTGAAATAATTTGTAAAACACATCGCAATAAAATGGGTTTTTTCAATTTGAAATCATCATAAATGCCTTAGTCAGCTCTTTCTGATTCATTTGAATACCTATGTTATGGGTGTACGACCATTAGAAATATTTTTAATCTCACGGTGCGGGGATCGACTTTAGACGTCAGAATCTGACATCTACAGACGTCAGATTCTGACGACTAAAGGGATCGACTTTAGACGTCAGAATCTGACGTCTACAGACGTCAGATTCTGACGACTAAAGTCGATCACCGCGCCGTAAGTGTTAAGGATTATTAGCTGTATGTGTATCAGCTATCTACATCCAGGGTCTGTAACGACTTTAGACGTCAGACTAAACGACTTTAGACGTCAGAATCTGACGTCTACAGACGTCAGATTCTGACGACTAAAGTCGATCCCCGCGCCGTAAGTGTTAAGGATTATTAGCTGTATGTGTATCAGCTATCTTATCCAGGGTCTGTAACGTCATTCTGTGACTGTGACTTAGTTTCAGTTTCAGAAGAGGCGTGTAATAATCACTCAGCTTAAGATCCTCTTCGAGCAGCATAAATGTCATAATCCCCATATAGCCTGGACCACGGATATCACGTTAGCTTTGGTAATCTGCTATTACGACGCGCAAAGGTAAAACGAGGTAACTAGATAGATAGATAGATAGATGTTTTATTGACAATAATTCAAGTCATTGCTGACTTATTTGTCATAGCAATATATATATATATATATATATACAATATGTACAGCAGGGTTGGAATGGTTAGTTCTGTGAATCACATATATCGGCATGATATGTACACTTACATTCCGGCTTGCCATTTACACATTTAAAAAAACTTGGGGTATTTAAAATACTCATCATAACTATTTAAAATAACGTCAAACACAATACATCATTATCATGGTATATGTACATGGGACACATATGTAACTTCACGGGGTGTCATATTGTAATAATACATTTGGCAATGGGACCCAAGCTAGGAATATATGTCCAGTAAACGCAACAACAGGAGCTGGGTACTCAAAAAAATAAGCAATTACTTAAAGACAAATACGTGTAACTGGTTACTTGAAATTTGGGAAAGGTCAGTATTTTACTTCGAAGTTTGAAATTGCGTTGGCAGTTCCGAATTCATTTTAACGTAAAATGACTGCCAAGCCGAAAGGCAGTATCTGCTATAAGCAGATAGGCCGACTGCCTTCTGGCTATGAACGGGCGAATGTTGAAAATATCTCAATCGGACAATTATTGCCCCCCCCCCCATTCGAATTGAAAGGTTGTAACTCCCATATTGTAAAGTTTGAGTAACAAACTTTTGAATTCTAATTGCATGTCCTTGGGATAACCTTGGGATGTCCTTGGATATAACAAGGACAGTGATATAATAGAGACGTGAGACTCACTGACTGTTTTACTGCTGTCATATTGTGACGTCACAGTGTCTGATATTTATGACGTCATCACGGAGGAATCCCCCGTGACCTCTAGATGGCTGGCGTGACCTTGGGCCGGCAGACAATAGAACACCTGAGAGGGTTATTGACCATATATCACTCACTAGGTGGCGCCGACTACCCTGTCACCTAGCAACAGTATGTTAGCCAATCACAGCCTGACTACAGGCCACGTGTTTTCCGCGTCCAGTCACAGATCGGTCACAGATCGGCTAGAGGTCACGTGATATAGAAGAAATTATTCAGCTGATGAGGGGAAAAAATCTGGCAATAACCCGCAAGCATGGGACGTTGACCCAATGTTGGTTTAATGTTGGGCCACCGTCTGCGACGCTGGCCCAACATCAAACCAGCATTGGGTCAACGTCTCGTGTTAGCCGGGGAAGCCCTTTATGATGGTCATAACTGTCTATGACAACCCTGGCTGAGTCAGGAATGCAGAAGGCATTTAGCCAGGCTGTCGTACTTGTCAACTTTACGAAACGACGGCCCATGATTGGCAATTTACGACCACGTGACATGATGTACCGTATGTGATTGGGTGGGCGTCAGAATCTATACTTTAACCCGATAGGGACCGTTGCAAAATTTCGCTATGTCCCAAAATACAAACACGGCTCTAATCACGCTCGCCTTCGTCTGTACATTCAAAATACTGGGTTGCAAAATCAAAGTCTAACTTACGTCCAACACTAACAGTGTGGGCCCAATATGACTGGAGCGTAAGAGTATGTTAGTTTCGTAGAGACTGAAATTATCCTAGATGTAAATGGGAGCAGTTTTTTCAATGCCTTGTACGAACTCCATATAAATATACCCCAAGTCCATTTATATCGATCAATTACGTTCAAAGGTGGACGCTCCTCTGAGATTGGAATATTGCAGATGGCAAAAAAGGCGTGGCCCAAAAATACCCCCCCCCCCCTCAACGAGTTGAGCTTAAGACTTTTTCTGACTTACGTTCAACACTAACAGTGTGGGCCCAATATGACTGGAGCGTAAGAGTCTGTTAGTTTCGTAGAGACTGAAATTATCCTAGATGTAAATGGGAGCAGTTTTTTCAATGCCTTGTACGAACTCCATATAAATATACCCCAAGTCCATTTATATCGATCAATTACGTTCAAAGGTGGACGCTCCTCTGAGATTGGAATATTGCAGATGGCAAAAAAGGCGTGGCCCAAAAATACCCCCCCCCCCCTCAACGAGTTGAGCTTAAGACTTTTTCTGACTTACGTTCAACACTAACAGTGTAGGCCCCATATGACTGGAGCGTAAGAGTCTGTTAGTTTCGTAGAGACTGAAATTATCCTAGATGTAAATGGGAGCAGTTTTTTCAATGCCTTGTACTAACTCCATATAAATATACCCCAAGTCCATTTATATCGATCAATTAGGCTACGTTCAAAGGTGGACGCTCCTCTGAGATTGGAATATTGCAGATGGCAAAAAAGGCGTGGCCCAAAAATACCCCCCCCCCCTCAACGAGTTGAGCTTAAGACTTTTTCTTGGTGATACTAGAGACCTTATACTACAAAGTGGTGAAAAAATCTGTCTACCCTCTCGTAGTTCCAGGTTCGGACATATTTTGACAAAAATGCCCTGTGCTAACCGGTAACCAGTGCAAGTCACAGGGGTGATGTGATCTTGAGTCTTAGGGGGCCACCATTAGATCACCAGGGGGGGGGGGGGCAGGAGTATTTGTCGCGGGCAAATTATTTATTTCAACCGGGCTCGGCGGCGCGCTGAAAATTTCACATTTTGTTACATGTTTATATGGAGCAGTTCTTGAAGTAAATTATTTATTTCACGCAGTGTCCGCCCGAAATTATTTATTTCAAAAATACTCCTGCCCCCCCCCCCCCCCCTCCCCCTGGGAATCTATTGGTGGCCCCCTTTAATCCGAGTGATCAAGCGAACAGCGCGATTTTGGACACGTTGCAGCCGAGTCAAGTCTATTTTTTTCAAACCTCCTAGCAGGGCATTTGAGTAATCAAGTCTGCTGAGGACTGCAGATCTAACAGCATTGGAACATGCATTTTTGTTTGGATATTTACGAATTTGTCTAATTTGGCGCAGATGAATGTGACGATCTGCACAACTCCGTCACATGGCGCATAATTGTCAATATTTAATGTATTATTCCTCATTACTTCTCTACCTAAAATTAGGCAGGTTATTTTGCCATTTTTGCTCAGAATTATGTTGGGTTATTTTGCTCATTATAGGCCTATTTGTCCTGTTCATCCCCGGATAAATGCAGCAAATCAGGGTAGAATATTACATCGAGATAAATAACAAAAACGATGCATTATAGCCAGAACTCAGGTGAATATAAAACATATCACATGAAGACGGGAACATAAATGTGCAAGGGTAATAAGTAAAAATATGTAAACAAGATTATAATTTGAGAAAATGGCCATATCTGCAAATGAAAATTGGCTTATGGTGCTAGCGACCGAGGCTATAATAGTCTTATTACATAGAAGGCAAGAGTACACGGTTTTTTCACTGACGACATACAACAGGATTCAGAATAATAATAACAACAAAAAATATAATTACATCATTATTTACAAAATACGCTGTCGGATCCAGAATTAAAAAAATGGGGGGGGGGGGGGTTCTGAATAAAAAAAAGGTCTTCTCAGCGAATATAGTTATTTTCCGTCATTCGAGCCTCAAATGACGGAAAACTCTAAATTTACTATATAGGGTAGTGCCTCAAGTTGAGGCACTACCCTAGTACATTTATAGTGTCAAATATCGATATCTTGGCAACTTTAGAAAGCTGTTGGGGCAATTTAATTTTGCAAAGAGGGTCAGGACCCCCTGACCCCCCACACTGGATGCGCTTCTGAAGTTTTCACTACATAATTCTCAAATGTTCATTCATTTTGAGATATTTATTGCTTTGATAAGTCCCCCCTCAAAGTTAAATAATATTGTATTATACAAATCTCCATTTTGGTTTAAAAATATAAACAAATTAGAACATATCTGAATTTATGGTAAAATATCTATGTCGTATACTTGAATTACCATATGTATTGCGATGAAAATTATATTTCTTCTACAGGTAGTAATTTTGAAATTTCAATCTAATTTTGAAATTTAAGGGGGGTGGGCGACAGCTTGACTTTCTGTGATCAGGTGGAAGTATACATAAGAAAGTGAAATCATATTTGAAATATTTTTGCATAATCCATGGACATCAAAGGGTTTTTTCAATTTGAAATCATCATAAATATCTTATTCAAAATCCCAATATCCGTGAAAAATTCGTAATTATATGCATTATTTTAAAAGTTAGACCATTTGACATGTAGTAAACTGAATTTATGACGTCCTTTTCTAAACCCATTACACTAATTCTGGAATTTTATTTCCTGTTAAATTGTCTAACTTTTGAAATTCCCATTTATGATTTTACGATTTTTTTCACTGGTATTAGGATTTGAGTTGACAATGACCTGTACAAAATTTCAAAGAAATCGGTTCAGAATTGACGGAGAAATTTGCGAAAAGCATGCGTTACAGATTTACCAAAATAATTGAGACCCAGGGTATATAATTATAAACGCACGCACGCTATTACCTGAAAACCATCTCTATGTATATCTATGTTGAAAACATCAATACATCGGTTTGTTACTAAACTTTGTGATAATTTCCGATGAGAGGCGCTCACTATTACGACGAGGTTACACGTTTTATTCTATTGAGGCGGCGACCTTACATAAGTGCCACTTAGTTGCATGATGAACTTGGAGTTATGATTTATGATTATGATTTTTCCAGATTCGGTTAATTTGAGACAAAACATTTACAAATCATGATATTTAATCACACATTTCATTCCCAATAACCGTGATTTATTTTGCCAATAAAATAAATTAACCCTTTCAGTGCGGGGATCGACTTTAGTCGTCAGAATATGACGTCTACAGACGTCAGATTCTGACGACTAAAGTCGATCCCATCAGAATATGACGTCTACAGACGTCAGATTCTGACGACTAAAGTCGATCCCAGTACTGTAAGAAATAAAATATTTCCAATGGACGTAGACCCATAACATAGGTATTCAAATGAATCGGAAAGAGCTAACGAAGACATTTATGATGATTTCAAATTGAAAAAAACCCTTTGATCTCCATGGATTATATAAAAAACTTCAGCGCTTAAAGGGTTAAGAAATATTATAGTCGTGCTTGGCCCTAACTCTTACAGCACGGGGATCGACGGGGAATCTGACGTCTATGGACGTCAGATTCTGACGTCTATAGTAAGAGTAATTTTTTTACAATGACTGTAGACCTATAAGACAAGTATTCAAATGAAGCGGAATTAGCTAACTAACATTTATGATGATTTAAAGTTAAAGAAAACCCTTTGGTCTCCATATCAGAATATTTCAACGCTGCAAGGATTAAAGGGTTGATAATATGTTATTGTACCAGGCAGTTATTTACAGATATATAGAGCTGCCCGTTGTGTATGGGTGAAAATTGAATATCTAAATTTAAAACACACCACTACATTATTTTCTTCGTCCGACCACTACATTCTTAGCCGGGAATGGAGAGTTACTGTTGATCAAGTACAGATCAATTATCATGGTAGGCCTATTGCATTATAATCAGTCAGGTGTGACCGAGCTGTTGATTATGAGGGATCCTCATTATGGTCGGATGTGTTTTAAGTCAGTTGAAATCCTCGGAACTGCTATACAGAATACGCCTACTTCAACCCACTCACGGAAAGACTTAAGTGACGATTGCTGAAAAGTCATTAAGGAAAGGATGTAATCAAAAGCTTTTTGTAAATCATTAAGAAGGTGATAGGTTGGAAACTAGCTCATTACGAAACCAATATCATATTTACCAACGTTGGGTCATTGTTGAGATATCGTCTGCGACGCTGGCCAACATTGGTCCAACATTTACCCAACGTCTCTTATTGACTGATAAAAGAGGTAAGCAATAGGTATAAGCTGCTTATTACTCTGTAGTCCGAGCTTGACGTGAACAGCATGGTTCAACGTCAGAGATTGACAGCATAGCAAAAGCTGTGGTTTTCTATGCTGGTGGTCAGTGTACGCTGAGACCAAAAAATGTGAGGGTAGCCCTATTTAGATGATAAATTCACCTATAAATTAATACAGGGCTTTTAGTCCCCACGTTAAGGCATTATTCTAATGAGATGTACATCTGTCATTACAGAATGATTTAAAAATAATTGATCAACAATGACGCAGTAATTCATTGCGCAATCGATCAGATGCGCACCGTATTTTTGGGGCACAACTTTACGAATGGCAATGATTACAGACTCTGAATCGCACACAGAGTCTGTCATTACGGACTAATTACTCTGCTGACTCTTCATCGCTTAACCCTTTGTACCCGATGTACCGATATACCGCTGCTCCAGGAGGCTCGGTGAGAGAGGCAGTTATCCCCGGGAGGTTCGGGTCCAAAGGGTTAAAGCGCTGAATATTTTTATATAAATCATGGTGAGCAAACAGTTTTTTTCAATTTGAAATCATCATAAATGTCTTTTTCATGAATGTCACTTTCTGCTTCATTTGAATACATATGGTATAGGCCTACGACCGTTACAAATATTTTTAAACACAATACAATTGCTCGTTAACTACTACAGCTCGGAGATATTCAATATAAGTTTTCAGTCACTTAAAGTTGTGTCTCGCTACCGCGACACACAACTTTAAGTGACTGAAAACTTATATTTGTGAAATTAAAGTCCCAACATATATCAGTGTTTTAAGATTTGAGACATATTCTATTAAAAAAAATGTTTAAATAAATAAACGGAGGTGCTAATAAAAACACAGATTGGCTACTGTAGTGGAAATCAGTGCTTTGTGGTTATTTTCTGTGAGAGTTCTGTTGAGGCGGGCTTATAAACGCCACTTGGCAGAAAGCCTTGCTGTTCTCAAATAGAATCACCATTACCACCTAGCCTTTACAAGTCATCATAAATGTCTTAGTTAGCTCTTTCAAATAAAATCATGTCCCACCTATAGCTTGGCATACATAAGCCTATATAATTACACACAATTTTGATTTATTATTTCTCGGATGAAAGCTCTATAGAGTTAATCTTATATGAATGCCACTTACAGTACTGATTTCACAAAATGGGACAGATTTTCCATCAGTGGCTGGCCTGCGTTAACGCTGGCCAGCCCGTCATTAGCCCGGGCGCAAGCCCGGCGAGACAGGCGCAGAATTGGTTGCGCCCAGCGCATGAAATGGGCTCGAGCCCCCACACGGTTCGGGCCAGGAAAATATACCCGCCCAAATCCTACTTGGGCTTGCACCCAGTATACTGTGTGGCGGCTAACATGGATGCTGTGAACCATGTGTCATCTCGCCGGGCTGGCCAGGCTCGCTCTGGGCAAGACAGAGCGCGCTCAGCTTGACCACATTCAGCATCATCTAAACAGCTCTGAGTTGATCTAAACGTGCAATAATTGAGTGTCCGTACGCGTATACATCTAGACCTGTTGCAGTCCTCATTTACTTCTGCTTAGTCATTTAGCATTTAGCCTGTAGCATTTAGACATTATCTTTAGTATCGGAAAAGCAGTTCAGTGTATAAATTCAGAAAATGGGTGGTTTTATGAAGCTACGGTCACTGGAATAGACCTAACTGAAGATGAAAAAGCAGGCACCTGGAAAGTCAGGCTCGCCCGGCGCACCGGTCGAGCTTGAAACTGGACCAGACAAGAAGCGCGCCTGACTATCACATACAGGCGTTGACTCAATTCGCCGAGGCTCTAGATTGGCTTGAGCCCCGGCGATATGAGCGCGGCTCCAGTTATATGAACTTATACCAAAACGCACATTGCGGCCCGGCTAAAGGATTTTATAACTTTGGGCGCATACATGCGAGCCCCAAATGGGGTGGGGAGAGAACATGGGGCTAGCCCAGGGCTAGCCTGCGTTAGCCGGGGCTAGCCCCACTGAAAAAGCTTGTCCCATTTTGCTAAATCAGTACTGTAGTTGCATAATCGCTCTTGGTGTCATCATTTGAAGTCCTAGGGTGCATATTACAAAGAATTCTAACTTTGATCCTATCTCAACTTTCTCTTATTTCCATTACAAAAAGTTAGGTGATCCTAACTTTTTGTAATGGAAATAAGAGAAAGTTGAGATATGAACAAAGTTAGGATTCTTTGTAATATGCACCCCTGGTTTACCCAGCTTCAGGATCAATATGACGTAATTTCCGGACCCACATAAATACATCATTTTTTATTGTTCCGGATGATAATGGAAGAATATATCTCTATTTTATTTAATTTGATGTATTACATGACTATATTACTTTGAATTACAAGCGTTTTAAGAAAATAACCTTCAGAGCTTCAGAAACAAATTACACTTTATTTGATTTTGTTCAGTATTCTTTCTTTATCTTCAAATTGAACAAGGGTGTCAATAATGGCCATCGTTCAGCTATTGCTAACTAGCAATTCCCAGTGACCCACATTTACTGACATATGACCCTAAGTGACCCACATTTACTGACATATGACCCTAAGTGACCCACATTTACTGACATATGACCCTAAGTGACACACATGTACTGACATATGACCCTAAGTGACTCACATTTACTGACATATGACCCTAAGTGACCCACATTTACTGACATATGACCCTAAGTGACCCACATTTACTGACATATGACCCTAAGTGACCCACATTTACTGACATATGACCCTAAGTGACCCACATTTACTGACATATGACCCTAAGTGACCCACATTTACTGACATATGACCCTAAGTGACCCACATTTACTGACATATGACCCTAAGCATATGACCGTTAAGCGCTGAAAACTTGATTAATTTGAGTGCCATTTGTTATTGCGTTTGAAACATGAAAATATACGGGACTATCAGTTCGGCTTTGGACTCCATCTTAGTGTACGTGCAGCCCTTTAGACCTACGTGATACAAATCACGGAATAGTGTGATAAATAATACGCATCCTCAATATATTTTTTAGCAGGCGTGCAATTGAGAGAAACAGACAATAACCATATTCCAGCAAGTCGACAACGTGACAACGCGTCGTGTTTGCTTTGTAGTGGCAGAAAGTGTGCTGTGTTTACGAGCAAAAACCATATGAGTTTGACATTCTTAGCTGTGAAAAGGATCAGGCCAAAGGCTGAGGTCTTTTCCACAGCTAAGAATGTATAACTCCGAGGGTTTTAACTGACTTAAAACACATTCGACCATAATGAAGATCCCTCATAAGCAACAGCTCGGTCACGCCTGATTGATTATAGCACCATAGGCTAACCATGATAATTGGTCTGTACTAGATCCAATGTAGTGGTCAGACAATAAAAATAATGTAGTGGTGTGTTTTGATCATATGTTCAACCAATGCTTTAATATTGGTCCGCCGACCGGCCCCGATTACCGATTAGTATCGACCGGGGCTTGTAAACTGGACGTACCAGGTTCGAATCCTGGCCGGGTCGGATATTTGTCATCGTGGTTGTGCATATACAGTGCTCCAAACAGTTCAAATGCCTGGAGTGTGTAGTGTTGTCTATTGTACTGTGCACTATAAACAACCCTTGAAGTCATTAGAAATAAGAGTAGGGCATAGTCCCGACTTCGGGCTTCCTTCTGTCGCGATATTGCCATGATCGTGCAGAAAGCGACGTGAAGCAATATTCACTCACTCACGAGCAATCAAGTGGTTTTATGCGCTCGTTCAACCAATGTTGTTTTAATGCTGGTCCATCGTCTGCGACGCTGGCCCAACATTAAAACAGAATTGGTTGATGGTGATGTGAGTTAAATGCCGTATTGTTTGGCGTATTATCACAGAGTGACTGTGGTCGTGCGTGCAGCTATTGTCATCATTCTCACATGTAGAATATCGTGATTTAATGATGTATCTATTTCAAAAACACGCTTGTCACGTTGATCTAGTTATTATTCGCACGTCCTTATTGTGACACGTCCTTATTGTGACGTCTTATGACTGACAATGGCCATACCCAGCAAACACAAAACATTTGCATAACATGTAGGGCCTATGCAATGTTGGTCCAACGTCGAAGACGTTGGACCGACGTTGTATAAATGTTATACAAATGTTTCGTGTTTACTGGGTATGATATTGGCCCAGTGGCCTTGATGTTAATTTTGACGTCAACGAATGGTCAAGATTTATAAACTTTTTGTAAAATGCATTGGGCGGAGGCCCTGGTGCAGTGGTAATGAAATGATTCGGGCTTTAGGCCACCTTTGTGCACATATAGGCTAAACTGGGCCAGGAGAACCTCCTGAGGATGGTGAGATGATTGAGATGACACTGTCTTCCAAACACAGGATTCGAAATTCGAGCCCTGGCGGTCTGAGGCCGAGCACGCTACCTCTCGGTCACGGAGGCTCCCCACAATACTGACTTTCACACATGGATGGGGAAGAAACAGTTTTGTTTCTTTGAAACGCCGAGACCGGGAACCGAACCCCGAACTCTGGCGTGAAAGGCAGCGGTGCTAACCACTACCCTAGGGCCACCGCCCCTGGTGCAGTGGTCAAAGCTGCATGATTGGAAAGTCGTAGATCGCATCAAAGCGATGACGATGATGTTATATTTAGTCCTGGCCCTGCCATAAAGTCCCGTATACATCTTTAGTTTAGGCATAGATTTTGACGGTTGATTTGAATATATAGGATAGCTCTAGCATCAATATTCTACTAGGTTTTATTCAATTTACAGCGAAACAGCGAAATCGGTCATTTTTCATGATTACTGCCATTTGGCCAAGGTCAATTGACGTTAGCTTGCTATCATACTGACTTCAATGTTTTTGAATTATGCAGATGTATGCAGATGTTTTTTTCAATATAGCAGATTTCGAATTTGTCGTCAGCTTGAGTAATTCTCAAAATAATTTATCATAATATCGACTTGAAGTCGATTGAAACATCTGGCTATTTCAAGCCTGATATGCACTCTGGAGTATGTTATGGCTTTTATGCGCCTCTGAACTTGTATAAGACGGGTTCAGGCACAGAAGAAGTTATATAGGCCTATATATCATATCCTCCTATCATATCCTGGATTATATGAATGCAGAACAGCGTATGTTCACACTGATGCATCTATTTAAAAATTAACTCTTACAGCATCGAAATATTTTAATATGGCCATTATAAATGTTTAACCCATATCCTGCTAAGTAAATTTAGTTATTTTTTCACCCACTTGAGGTTGTGTCTCGCTACCGCGATTCACAACTTCAAGTGTTGGAAAATCACTCATATTTGTTTAATTTGAGATCAAACATTTACAAATATTGATGTTTAAACAGTCATTTATTTCCCAATAAAAGTCGTTTAATCTGCTAAATGATGAAAAACAAGGCTATTGTCGTGATCAGTAGGCGAGGGGTTTATTCTACAGACGTCAGTTTCTGACGACTAAATCTGACGTCTGTGCACTAAAGTCGATCCCCGAACTGTAAGAGTAAAACTGTTTCTACTGGCCGTAGGCCCATAACATAGGTATTCAAAAGAAACAGAAAAAGCTAAAAAAGACATTTATGATAATTTCAAATTGAAAAAAACCCATTTGGTTGCGCTGTTTTTTAGAAATTAATTCAGCGCTTTAAGGGTTAAATATTGGGATATTCTACCATACAAAGCCAAAAAGCAGTAACTGCTCATTTATAGAGTAAGCAGTTACGCCCCTTTGGCTTTCCACGGCAGCATTGTCCATACATATCATATATAACCCAGTAGACACAAAACATTTGCACAACATTTATACAACGGCGGCCCAACATCTTCGACGTTGGTCCAACATAGTATAAATGTTATACAAATGCTTCGTGTTTACTGGGAAATCTCACAATTTCTGAAAAATGTGTCTGTCCCCATCGACTGGTGAATATACAATACTTAGCATCGTGATTAGGGGTTTGAAGGTATAGTCATCTCATTCATCTCACCGTCCCAAGAGATTGTCCTGGTTCAGCTCAGCCTGTATGTGCTCGACAGCACCATTCAGTCATCATTTTATTAATTATTTTATTCATTATTTTATACATTCATTCATTCATTCATTATTTTATTCATTCAGTCATTCATTTATTATTTTCTTCGTTCATTCATTCATTCATTCATCATTGTATTCAGGTATTCATTCATTCATTCATTCATTAATCTATTCATTCACTCATTCATTCATTATTTCATTCATGCATTCATTTTTTTATTCATTCAGTCTTTTATTCATTATTTTATTCATTCGTTCAATTATCATTTCATTCATTCATTCAATATTGTATTTTTATATTTATTTATTTATTCATTTTCATTAAAATATGAGCTTTGTAGCAGTAATGGAGCACTTAAAGAGTTATTTCTCCCGGGCTTAGAGCGTCAGATCTCGCGTGGACAGGCTGTCAGACGAGATATTGAGAGAGTTTGCGGGACTGGGCAGATCCAGTTTCTCGTGGCGCGGTGGGGGCGATGACGGGATCACCATGGTCACAGCCGGACTGGGGCGACTCCCAGAAAACACAAGAATGGTGCAAACCAATGCTGGTTTAATGTTGGGCCAGCGTCGCAGACTGTGGCACAAAATTAAGCCAGCATTGGATCGGGATCAGACCACCTGACTGTCACGTGACCTTTCTGTGTGACCTTCACCTTGCTGTGACGACCTTCACCTTGCACGCCTCGCGTTGTGATTAAGGGCTAGTTTGCACTGTGCTGGGTCTAGTTCGTGCTTCCTCGCCAGACGGAGTGATCATAAGCTACACATATTTTCAATGACACCGACAATGACTGTCAATGTCGATGACAATGGCATCATGCAATAATAAATAATAACGTACAAACTAGTTTCTGTGCCTTCAAACAAGTCGACCTATACAATGTAATACACTTGGAAGCGGACCATTAATAACATGAATAATTTTAGCCAAATATAGTAGAAGTTCTCGTACTAAGATCTGTGGCGCTGGCCCAACAACGTGAAATCTTTTCAGTGACTTGGACCTATTTTTAAAGATATATATATAGACTATGTTGTACATCACCATCCACATGAACATGTGCATGAACCAATGAGATATATTCCCCACCTGACGTCAAAAACCCCCGTCATTACGTAAAAAATAACCTCCGCCCTCAACTTTCAAATCCGGGAAATCGATCCATGTGGGCTAAATCGCACCGATGAAGCACTCTCAATATTAAAGCTTTATTCAAAATAGAATGGGAAACTATTTAGTGTGGAGTAGTAGTTCTGAGGACTTCACTTGGTCGCTTTGCGTCTACACTCGGTGGCTAGATGGCGACGGAGTGAAGCCTGGAGTGGGGACTAAGCCCTACTCTTATCAACGTTTCTTTAACTCTTACAACGCTGATTTTTTTTTATATAAACCCCATGGAGACCAAAGGTTTTTTTTTCATCATAAATGTCTCATTTAGATCTTTCCGATTCATTTTTGATACCTATGTTATGGGTCTACGGCCATTAGAAATATTTTGATTTTTTCAGCGCGGGGGCCCACTTTTGACGTCAGAATCTGGCGTCTACAGACGTCCAGATTCTGACTTCTAAAGTCGATCACCGCACTGTAAGGGTTAATGTTATGCACAGTACTGCAAACTCCAGGTCGCTGAACATTTAGGAATATTTCTCAATTCATAGACTCATAACAAACATGAAACACTGATTCTATAATGATTTAATGTTGGTCCAACGTCTGAGACTCAACATTAAAACAACATTTACTGATTTGATTCGTCTCGAGACTCGGAGGTATTGGACGCAAATCTAAGTCGGATGTCTGGTACATCTCAACCTGTTTAAATGTCTGGAGTGTGCAGTGCAGTGCTATTACTATACAAAATGCATAGCATTTACACCTGAAAACCTTGCTGTAAAGAACATTTTGGGCTGACCAAATGAATGAATGAATAAATGAATGAATGAATAAATAAATGAATAAATGAGTGAATGTGTAACAGTGTTGAAACTGCCCAGCCCGGGGATCGAACCACCAACCCTGACATCATGATGCCTGAGTGCTACGCATCTAGCAAAAGAGTCGACTCGTTGGCCAGAGTAGTAATCACTCCAGTCCGCCATACACACCCGGCTACAAATGAATGAATGAATGAATGAATGAATGAATGAATGAATGAATGAATGAATGAATGAATGAATGAATGAATGATTTAAGGAATGAATGAATGAATGAATGATTTAAGGCCCCCTTTGTGCACATAATTGACTTGAAGTAGGTGACAAACGAAAAAAATATGTTGTTGAAAACAGTTCTATGAAAATGTTCTATCAGAAGGTTTTAGTAAATTAGGTCATTATTCAGAAATGTAGGCCGTTGCCTTGATACACGAGGACTTAAACGGTTAGAGCGCAATGGTTAGAGCGCGGCGTTTTGCCGATGTCGCTGCCTGCCGTGCGATTTCGAATCCCGCTTGGTGCAGGATTTTTAGAGAAATATCATGTTTCTCCCCTCTCAATATTGGAACATTGTTTCGATGTTGTGTCCTTGGACAAGACACTTAACCCTCAAATGTTCCACTTGATTCAGGTGAAAATGGTAGGACAGAGATGGCAATGTGTATATAAGTTCCATGCGCCGAAATGGCTGCAGGACTGCATGCTCTCCGTGGAATGAACAGGTCCCCAGTAAAAATGTAAAACGGATGAGATATTTGATATCCGACTATAAACCTTTACCTTTAACAAGTCTGTAGTTACTGCTGTTTGCATTCTTGATTCAGTCAAAGACAAACAGCAGTAACTGTCTACTTTTCAAGTGAGCAGCCACTGCTGTTTTCTTTTTACAGGACAGACGAAGACAAACAGATCATTTCGTGTCAATTGCGTCAAACAGTCGGAAGACAAACAGCCGTAACTGCTGACTTTTGATATAAAAAGTTGCTATTGCTTGTCTTTGAGCTGCAGGATTCTCTTCTGCCATCGAGTACTGGCATACTGACCGCTGTGCAAAGACAAACAGCAGTAACAGCTTACTTTTCAAGTCAGCAGCTACGGCAGTTAGCCTTTTCACGGGGGGAGCAGCATTGATTTCTGGTCGCGCAAACAATATTGCGCAATCTTGAGGAACAATCCGTCACATGACAAGATCATGTGACAGGTGTGATCACGTGCAGGCCTTCTGATTGGCTGGTTCCTGTCTCCGGGATGTAAGCAGATGTGGGCACTTAGTCCGACATGTGACAGCAGCGCCACAGCGGATTCACTGATAACTAACCTAACCCATCATGCCCTCTCTGCAAAGGCAAAAGGCAGTATCTGCTTACTTGTAAAGTAAGAGATACTGCCTTTTGCCTTTTCACAGCACTGTGAATGTCTTAAAACTATACAGGCAGTGCAGGGCTCATTCGGGCCGGTTGAGGCTCGAAATTCAGAGGTAGGCTCAAATACGGGCCAGGTCGGATGTTTGTCATCGGGGTTGTACATATACAGTGCTCTAAGCTGTTCAAAGGCCTGAAGTGTGCAGTGCTGTCTATTGTACTGTGCGCTGTAAAGAACCCTTAAATTCATTCGATAAGAGTAGGGCTTAATCCCGATTTCAGGCTTCCTTCTGTCGCGATATTGCCATGATTGTGCAGGAAAGCGACGTAAAGCAATATTCACTCACTCACACGCCTTGCAAACAGCAGTAACTACCCACTTCCCAGGTTGTAGTTACTGTTGTTTACCTGTGTCTGCCTTTTCTGAGGCAAAACGCTGTAACTGTTCACTCCACAGCTTACGTGAAAAGTTACTTCTGTTTGCATTTTGGAGTTGTGGGTCGCGGTAGCGGAACACACCTCCATTTGGGTTAAAATTATAATAACTTGTTGTCCGGTTTAGCCTACCTGTGCGGTATACCAGTTATTTGAATAAATTCACGAGCTTATCCAATGAATATTGATCGGATCATTAATTAATTCATTTATTCGATTAATTCATTCATTTGTCCAGTTAATCAGTGAGTTAGTCAGCCAGTCCAGTCAGTCAATATATTCTCCTCCAGACAAATTGACGGTCAATTATTAAATCACTATTAATCTATACTGATACCCTCCCGCAAAATTTTTGTATGGAATTTTTCTCGGGTCATATTTTGATATTCCCCAAGGCCCCTCAGAATTTGGTGGAATTGTGTTGTGCATTTGCCATGTAATGAAATATCAAAATGACAGGTCTCATTTCACCATTGCCGTGAAACTAGAATTACAACCCACCATTCCACCAAATTGTCAGGGATGTTGGGGGATATGAAAATATAATCCGAGAAAAAATTCAAAACATTTTTTTAAAAAGCAACTGAGCAAATTGAAAAACGGCTACATTTAACATTTACAGGTCAAGTGATATCAGTAAAATGATCATTAATAATTGAAGTATAATGATTATCGGTAATTAGCAAAAAATATGACTGGAAATGTACATTC
>OZ024909.1:2427490-2491260 GCA_964017125.1 Flabesymbios commensalis | reverse complement strand
ATATGACCGTCCAAAGAAATGTCCCACGATATTGCATGGGGTCAATCTGTGGTTGAAACCTGTTTCAGCCAGTGGGGCTACACGTATCCCAGCAAACACGAGACGTTGACATAAAGTTGTTGTAATGTTGGCCCATCGTCTGCGACGCTGGCCCAACATTATAAGAACTTTGGGTCAGCATCTCATCGTACAGGATATTGGACTGAGAGGGTATGCCCATACTATAAGCTGATCCTACTGCTAAAAACACATACTCCCACGTGATTTGGAAAAAGAAACAGAAATGGCTCACTCTTAAAATAAGCATTTACCGCTGTTTGCCGACAAACAAAGAAAACACTTCTTAACTCTAAACCCTTACAACGCTGAAAATTGTTATATAAATCATGGAGACCAAAGGGTTTTGATCAATTCGAAATCATCCTAAATGTCTTAGTTAGCTCTTTCTGATTCATTTGATTACCTGTGTTATGGGGTTACAGCCATTAGAAATATTTTTACTCTTACAGCGCGGGAGTCGACATTAGTCGTCAGAATCTGACGACTAAAGTCGCGCTATTTGTTCAATTAATAAATCAAAGAGTTTTTTCAATTTGAAATCATCACAAATATCTTATTCAGCTCTTTCTGCTTCATTTGAATACCTATGTCATGTAGTCTAAGTTTGACTCAATCATGGGTTAGCGTCAGAGATTGAGAGCATATAGCAAATGCTGTATAGCAGTCTGTTTTGTCAAGGAGAAAGAACGAAATTCGATAGATTCGTAGATCTGAATGTACGAGGCGCGCTGCGCCGTGTAGCCTATATTCGGATTTACGAATCTATCGCAATCGAGTTCTTTCTTTGACTTAAAATACACAGAATATGTGCATTAATATAAAAAACTTTAATTGCATTGTCACTATGACTAAACCATGAAATAATATGCAGTTTCATGGTTAAACCCGTATATTGTGCCCGACCTGACCAGTACAAAATAACACTAGATTCGTAGATCCGAATCTACGTTTTAACAATAGACCGACGTCACGGGTATATTTTAATACGGACTATTGTTTATACGTCTAGGGCCAATACAAATGTATTACTCTTTCAGTGCGGGGATTGCCTTAAGTATTTAGACGTCAAAATCTGACGTCTATAGAGGGGTCAAGTAAGCAGGGATGGTTGCTTATGTCTGCCTTTGTTTACTATTCCATCAATTCCTTTTTTATTTCTTAATCGTAACTAACTATTTAAATACGGTATGGAAATTAACCCTTGCCCTGCTGAATTGTTTCAATTGTATTTTTCGTCATTTGTAGCTGGAATTGCTAACGCAATTTCCAGCTACAAATGACGAAAAATATAGATATTTTTCGAAAATATACATCTTCTAAATTGAGTTATTTTACTAACTGAACATCTACCACAAACTGTATTGTCCATTTCAGTGACATATTGTTTGGATTAAAATATGCTTAAGTCCGTATATATCAGGGTCTAGCAGGACAAGGTTTAATGATTGGGAAAATCAACATATCTCGTTAACTGACCATACACGGTTGTAGATTCTCTGTTGAATGTATCGCCCAGCTCACATATTCAGATTGTGTAAGCGCTGTAAGGCTTCTCTCTCTACTAGCCTCTACTAGCCTAACGATCAGGCAGACAGGCAGGCAGGCAGGCAGGCGGGCAGGCAGACAGGCATGCAGGCAGGCAGGCAGGCAGGCAGGCAGGCAGGCAGGCAGGCAGGCAGGCAGGCAGGCAGGCAGGCAGGCAGGCAGGCGGGCAGGCAGGCAGGCAGGCAGGCATGAAGGTAGGCAGGACAGGAAGGTAGGCAGGCAGGCAGGAAGGAAGGAAGGAAGGAAGGTAGGAAGGTATGCAGGCATGTGGAGGGTGATGCAGCCGCCCCCCCCCCCCCACCGTTCAAGGGCCCAAAACAAATAAACGACCATATTTTGGCCAAAATATGATCCAGAATGCGTCATTTGAGGCCTTAGATTTCAAAATTAGCAATTATTCTTACTAGTCAGGGAGCATATTATACGAGCTTAAGATGCGGTGCAATTTTCAGGAAGAAAGTAAGCCACCTATATCAATGTGTTCAGGACAACCTAATGAACAATAAAACCATGTTGGCTGTCTGGCAATTTGCTCTGAGCCGAGAAATATACGTATATGTTTGAACGTGTATTTTAGCACTTTTTCGGCCAATTTTAGAAACAAATTTCGCAGAAAACATTATATAAATATCAAATTGCTTTCCAAATAACAAAGGCAAAAAACGAAGATGGCCGGCATAAAAATCTCACACGTGGAAAACACATAGATAGGAAGGGTATTCCCCCTGGGCAGGGGGAATACCCTTCCTATCTATGAGCTTTTCACTCATGCGGCTTGTTTGAATGTCATGTGTGGCATATGGTTTCTGAGGGTTTTCTGCATGCCAAGTGCATTTCTGGAACTATTTCATTGCTTGAGAGCATATTTAGTTTGTTGGAGTGAAAGTATACCTGATGTGTCTGTAAATAATAAAAAATACAACTGGAAGGCCGTCATAATTTCCTGGTTTATATTTTATAAGGATTTTATGCGATTTTATCTGTCATTCTCGTTTTGTTATTAACCCTTTAACAGCCAAATTATTTAAAGGGAATATTCACCCACTTGAAGTTGGTGAAACATATTCAGATTTGACAAAATGGAGGTCAACGATTTTGTGACATCTTGTTGTTTGATGTCACTTTTTTATCTTATCTTTATATTAAAAAAAAAATGTTTTCTGTTTGATCTGTGTTTTAGTTTTTGTAAGCGTGGCTCAGCCAGCCTATCAGCAGGCTTACCTCTAATTACTACAACCGTTTATAATTGTTCCACCTTTTCTAATTTTCTGTTCACCTGTGTTTTAGGTTTGGTAAGCGTGGGTCAGCCAGCCTATCAGCAGCCCTGCCTGTGATTACAGACGACACGTGGTCTGCATACAGCACCCCCAAGCGGCTGTCAGAATGGTCTGATGATGACTATCACCATGACAACACACTACTGGATAACTCATGGTAAGGCATCACAGCACAAAATAAAATCAATTTAAATACACGTATTATTTTATTCACACAAAGATAGATTCTAACAGACGATAATGTCGATATGTGACCATTTGCATACGGTCAGTCGCATGGCGTTTTTTCCAATGCCTAAAATTATACAAGATACCAACATTTTATTTTTATTGGATACATTTATAAATAATATGGTTATCTACATTATGTTAAAATACACATTTTTCATAAAATGAACAGTTTGGGTGCTTATTTGATTCCTTATTAAATATGATAAATACATGTGTATACCATATATTGAATATATTCATTGATATGAAGGGACCATCACTTAGTCTAAGTCATGGCTGTTAAAACGTGCTAGCCCAGCAAATACGAGGCATTGAGCCAATGTTGGGCCACCGTCTACGACGCTGGCCCAATATTAAAACAACATCGGCCAAATGATGGCAGTGATGCATTAACCATTTCCCAGCTAAGTGCGGCTAAAATTGTCTTTTAACTGTTTTAGCCGGTTAACTCACAGTTATTGGGAATAAAATAAGTATTTTAACATAAAAATAAACTGTTTTAGCAGGTTGAGTTACAGTTATTGGGAATAAAATGAGTATTTAACAGTGTTTAAGCATCAAAATTTTCAAATCTTTGATTTCAGAATAAACAATTGTGAGCAATTTTCACGGATGACAAATTAAATAAGATACCACGGCGGGATGCGTGTTAACGAATTTTAACTTATACCGTTATTGTTAGTAGTATTGACAGTATTCGGATATCATTAGAACGAGATTCTACTTTTTCAACAAAAAAATTCAAATGCAAAAATTGTTGCGGGCAAGGTTTCAGTTTGTGACAACCATGATTAAAACTAAACGTTGGCTAGTCCCCTTAACCCTTTAACCGCCAAATTATTCAATTTGAATTTTCACATACCTGAAGTTGTGTCTCGCTGACGCGATCCACAACTTCAAGTGAGTGAAAATTATTCAGATTTGACAAAATGGAGGTCAACTGTTTTCAAATATTGCTGATTGATGTCTTATTTTATCTTTAACATGTTGAAAAGGTGGTACTTAATGTGCTGATAAAAAATAAAAACCCGAATATATGCGGCACCGGCGATTAAAGGGTTAACCCTTTCATCGCGGGGACCGACTTTAGGCGTTAGAACTGTCAGATTCTGACGTCGATCCCCGCGCTGAAACAGTAAAACAGTAAAACAGAAAGTGGTCATGAAAGTTATGTTTTTCACCCTACTAATAGGTATTCAAATGAAGCAGGCAGAGCTAACTAAGACATCTATTATTTCAATTTGTAAAAACCCTTTGCTCTCCATGGTTTATACAATAATATTTCAGCGTTCTAAGGGTTAAACTTATGTATTTCCTCATTATGTTTCTTATTTTATATGCAATATGATATACCTATGTTACAGGTGACGTCACAATCATTTCTTAATGATAACCATCCCACCTTCTGGACGCTCTGACGCCTAATCTACATCCACCGTGACGTCATAAGTACCTTATGACGTCATCCTAATCAGACCACCACCATGAAGCCAGACTTTGCTGTGTCGCAGAATGGAATAACACGTCATTAGCAAGCTATACCCACCGCCCCCGCGTGTGACGTCACAATGTCATGTGATAACCCTTTGTGGACTATGTACCATAATATTAGATTTTATTAACATTCCAATGACGGTTTTGTGAACTTTTGAATCAGTAAGGACTGCAAATCTATCAAAATTTTAATAATTTTCCACCCATTTGAAGTTGTGGGGCGCGTCAGCGAGGCACAGTTTTAATTAGGTGAAAATTTGCGAAAAATGAGTGACAATAATTTTTAATGTGTATGAACAATTTTCAAAAAAATGATCTAGCGGTTAAAGGGTTAAGTTGCCGCCGTACAAGGATGCGTGGTTACTGTAACGAGTTATTAACCCTTTCAGTGTGAGAGACGTCTTAACCCTTTAAGCCCTCACGATGCATTAAAGCATCACTTTACATACATGAAAACGGACTTAATTTCCCTACAACAAAGGGTTTTAGAACGAAAATTTCCCATTAAAGCATTAAAGCATCATTTTACATCCCTGAAAACAGATTTAATTTCCCTACAACAAATGGTTTTAGAACGAAAATTTACATGAAACTGGTTTACTAATATATGGAAATTCTCTTTAATTTTTAAACCACAACAAATCATCTTCATCCACTACAAGTCGAGAATTGCGACAGCAATTCGCGGCTTGTAGTGGGTGAAGATGATTATGGTAAATTCAGGCTTGAAAGGGGTAGATCGTCTCTATTTGTTTTTCTGCAACGAACATAATAGTGCAGTTGGTAAGCCTCCCAAAATGAGGTATATGTTTCCCAGGTGGAGCAAGGTTTAAACTTTACTACAAAGGGGTTAATGGAACGCTTTTTTAACGTAGAATATGTGTCTTAGGACAACAAGACTTAAAACTTGACATCGGATTATACAAATCTGAATAATTTTCACTCGCTAGAATTTGTGTTTCTCTTCAGCCAGACTCAACGTCTAATGAGCGAAAACGCAATTAGATGACTTGGTGCTGAAAGGGTTAGATTGGCATTCAGGAAGTAATACGTCGAATTATTAAGTCACGTGACGTCACGGAGAATGAATATTTAGTCAAGTGCTTTGTTAATTATATCTTGAAGACAAAGGGCTACATTTGATATTGTATTGACCGTGGTGTAAACAATACTAGTAATTAATTTGTATTGTGATGTATTTATTTAAAAATAAGTTATTTTTTGGAACACCACAAACAATGCATTTCAAACATATTTTTAAAAATCCACCTATTGTTTCTATACATGAAGAAATGTGACGTATTCTCTTATGGTATTAATGATGCATTTTGTCTGATATATGTATATATCTATATGCGATACATTTGCTTTCTATTATATCAGTCAAAAGAAATGTATCAACGTTATTGATGATTATGTTTTATTGACTGATAACATAACATAAAGGAATGATGGAATTAAAGCAGTATACATTGGTAGCATGACATTGGAGAGTTATTGTAACTTGCTTTTTTGTCTAATAAGAATTGTAACGTTGATGCAATATAAGATAAAGAACTATTATCTTGACCCTTGGAGCGCCATATTATACAATTTAAATTTTCACCCACTTGACGTTGTGTCTCGCTACCGCGACCCACAACTTCAAGTGGGTGAAAATGATTCATGTTTATTTAATTTGGGACACAACATTTGCAAATCTTGATGTTTATACACTCATTTCATTCCTCAATATTTAATCTTTTGATAAAACAGATTAAAACGACGATAGTCTTAGCGCTTAAAGGGTTTAAGCAAATCAGCACAGAATTAGCCAGTAACTGCTAACCCTTTCAGTGCGGGGACCGACTTTAGACGTCAGATTCTGACATCTAAAGTCGATCCCCGCACTGAAAGAGTACAATCATTTGAAATGGCCGTACACCCATAACATATGTATTCAAATGAATCGGAAGAGCTAGCAAGATATTTATGATGATTTTAAATTGGATAAAACCCTTTGGTCTCCATGGTTTCAGCAATAATATTTTAGCGCTTCAACCCTTTAAAGCCCCAAGATGCATCAAAGCATCATTTTACATCTCTAAAAACAGCTTTAATTTTCCTCAAAACCAAGGGTTTAGGAACGAAAATTTCCATGAAACTGGTTCACCAATACATGATAATTTTCTTTAAATTTTTACACCACATCAAGTCATCTTCATCCACTACAAGTCGAGAATTGCGACAGCGATTCGCGGCTTGTAGTGGATGAAGATGACAATGGTAAATTCAGGCTTCAAAGGGTTAAACTGCCACCACAGTGTGTTACATCTCATCCTGGGAGGAGTAGGGTTTTCTCTGATTTCTCTGTGAATACTTAGTCAATATCGATGACATTTTGCACACCATATTTTCTAGTCAGCACACCAAAATATTCATAGAGGTGAAATAACTTATAAATTGGCCTCCATAACATGTAATAAAACATGTAAGAATTGTGTCACTTGCCAACTTCGAAAATACACGGACAATCCCATGACATTCTCAAGGATGTTAGAGGAAGATGACAATATGATCTGAGAATAAAACACGCGAAAAAAATGAATAGCAACGGAGAAAATTGGAAAAAGGATACTTCCATATTATAGTTACACTGTCTTAGGTTCTAGAGCTACACGATTGTCCCCTCAATGTCATATAATATAAAGGTACACAAAACTGTTGTCTGTATAATTGTACAAATAATGTTAATGAATGAATGAATGAATGAATGAATGAATGAATGAATGAATGAATGAATGAATGAATGAATGAATGAATGAATGAATGAATGAATAAATGAATGATGAGTGAATGAGTGAATGAATGAATAAATGAATGAATGAATGAATGAATGAATGAATGAATGAATGAATGAATGAATGAATGAATGAATGAATGAATAAATGAATGAATGAATGAATGAATGAATGAATGAATTAATTAATTAATTAATTAATTAATTAATTAATTAATTAATTAATTAATTAATTAATTAATTAATTAATTAATTAATTAATTAATTAATTAATTAATTAATTAATGATTGAATGAATGAATGAATGAATGAATGAATGAATGAATGAATGAATGAATGAATGAATGAATGAATGAATAAATGAATAAATGAATGAATGAACGGATGAACGAATGAATAAATGAATGAATGAATGAATGAATGAATGAATGAATGAATGAATGAATGAATGAATGAATGAATGAATGAATGAATGAACGAACGAATAAATGAATGAATGAATGAATGAATGAATGAATGAATGAATGAATGAATGAATGAATGAATGAATGAATGAATGAATGAATGAATGAATGAATAAAGGAATGAAGGAATAAATGAATGAATACATGATTGAATAAATAAATAAATAAATAAATAAATAAATAAATAAATGAATGAATGAATGAATGAATGAATGAATGAATGAATGAATGAATGAATGAATGAATGAATGAATGAATGAATGAATGAATGAATGAATGAATGAATGAATGAATGAATATACTTCATTAACACAATAAATGTTCATTAAATGTTCAAAAACCAAAACTGCTGAAACAACGACAACTTCTTTAAGCGAAGTCGGCCCGGGTATAATGCTCTACTACTCGGTAATTTCGTTACAATGATTTTAACTGAATGACGCCTTCATTGGCTGGAGTAGAGTAGCATACTTGATCCACAATATCTGTGGCCGAAAAAAAGTTTGTTTTCAATAGGAAACAAAATTAATATAAGAGTGATGACTTATCTCATGATTGCTTTGTTCAATTTTGGCTGAAATACTTTTATTTGTATGTTTGATTCTTAACTGCCTCACATTATAATACCACCGTCAAAATAAAGGTGTCAGAGCATAGCTTACTGTGGTTATTTATTTAAAGTGATTACGTTTTTGTTGACATCATAATGTAGCAATCTGCACGTTGAACCAATGTCGGGTAGATGTTGGCTTGACGTCGTAGACGGCGGGCCAACATTTACCCAACATTGCTTTAAAGTCTTGTGTTTTCTGGTTAATATTTTCAGGTTAATATTATTGCAAACGGTAGCACCAGGCGTTGAACCAATGTTGTGTTAATGTTGGTCCTCCATCTACGACTTTGGCCCAGCATTTACCCAACATTGGGAAAATGTCGTGTGTTTCTAGGTGTGTATCTCCACAGGTGGAGACACAAATGTTTCTTTCCCGGTCACTCGTAAAGATTTAATACTGTGGGGAGCCTCCGTGACCGAGAGGTAGCGTGCTCGGCCTCACACCGCCGGGGCTTGAGTTTCAAATTCTGTGCGTAGTGCTCGGTCTCAGACCACCAGGAATGAAATTTCAAGTCCTGTGTCTGGAGGGCAGTTTGATCTCATTCATCTCACCATCCTCAGGTGGCTTGTTAGATTATATGTAGCTTCTGCGTCAGACCATTGTCAGATTATGTAGGCCTACACACACATCTGTAATTAGAGCAATACAGCTATTATCATTTTTGCAAACCCCCTTTTTTTCAACACTGACCGACCATATTCAGGAAGACAAACATGACAAAGTATATCCAGCTTCTATGTGGCTTACCAGTCACTTTTATCGATTAATATAGTAAAAAGAAAACCACTATTTATATACATTATTGTGAGCTGACAGTGCCGACTGTCTCGTGGAGTCTCTATCACACGTTTTAAATACCAATTAACTTCGGTGCCTTTGAAGTACCCTGGCCTGAGGCGCTGGGTATTTGTGGTATAAAGTGTTATCTACATGGCAATACAACAGTCTTTTTCAGTGCTTTTGAATTTTTTGATGATTTAAAAACAAATTAGTCAAGTTCAGTAGGCTATATAACTTTTAACTTCTTATAATTGTGTTTTTTTTTAAATTGCCATTTACACTTCAACGTTTCACTTCAACGTATTGTATTAGATTGAGATGTGTTGACCATCAAAGCGCTATGTTAAAATAATCACACACTTGAGGTTGTGTCTCGCTACCGCGACCCACAACTTCAAGTGGTTACAAATTTCTCATATTTGTTTATTCCGAGACCGAACATTTGAAAATCCCGGTGCTACTTTACACATTTCATTCCCACTAACAGTGATTTGATCGGGTAATAAAATGGATAAAAACGGCATCACCAGCTATACTCAACGTGATAGAGATACCAACACATTCACCAGGTGGCTCTAGTCATCACAGTATGTCGCATCAATAGTCAGGACAATTAAACCTATTTAATCGCGTCCATAGCATTGGACACATACATAGGTATTCAAATGAAGCAGAAAAAGCTAAACAGAAAGATATTTACGATGATTTCAAAATAAAGAAAACATTGGTGTCTTGGTTTATATAAAAATATTTCAGCGTTGTAAAGGAATAATAACAATAAATTGAATTGAAACGGTTCGCAGTTGTGATAACTGGCTTCTTGATGACGGAGAGCTCGGACCACATGAGATCGAACGTCATATCTTTTTTCTGCAGGGCATTATTGTCATTATCATCAAATTTATATCACCTTTAGGCCTTTATAATCATCCCCTGATATACCATTAAATCGAAATGTATTACATGAATTTAAAGGTTTAACATAAAGGTATATACGGCCCCACCAAACGCCGCGCAGCGCTTAAAAAGATAAATACTTTTTATCATTGCAGGGGCTACACTACAAGCTGCGCCGCGCTGCGCCGTGCCGCGTCGCGAAATGAAAGCTGGGAAAAGTTTATCTTTCACGGCGCCGCATTTTTGCGGCGTTGCTCTGTGGCCAATCACGATAGCCAGAAGAGTCACGTGTCGTAAAAAACTCCCCTCCATGCATAATCAGCATCCCAAAAACCAGGATTTTCACGCGCCGCGCTGCTCTTGGTGGGGCCACGTTTGCTGAATTTTGCTTTAAAAATATAAAAGTTATAATAATTAGCTTTTGCCAAGGCAACCAAGTGGACATTGATCGGGAGCTATCCATGTAAATCTACGGAGACAGAAACTTGAAGCCTATATGGACGCCATGCATTGGACTACTCTTTCTGAGTGATATATATAGGCCTACATGATATACATCCTACCATCTCTCACGTAGCCCTTTCAGTGTGGGGACCGACTTTAGACGTCAGAATCTGACGTCTACAATCCGTCCCCACACTGCAAGAGTAACATATTTCTAATGGCCGTAGACCCCATAACAGAGGTATTCAAATGATGCGGAAAAAGATAACTAAGACATTTATGATGATTTCAAATAGAAAAAAATCTTTGGTCTCCATGTCTTATACACTCCATGGCTTACTTCAGCTGTAATTCCATCTGAAGGCGAGTTGAAATGACATAGTTTTGTAAAAAAAATACCCAAGTATACCATTACGAAAGAAATGTGATATATTACTTACCGAGCGATTTATTCTCATTTTTTACTCATTTTTATTCGTGCCTAGAACCTCACGGGCCAGAGCATACACTGAAGTGACTAAACCCCTTTATTAGAAAATTTAAATTGCAAACATTACCTGGAACAATTTTGAAAAAGAATTTAAAATTATTTTACATTTAAAAAAAAAAAAAATTGAAAATTAACTTTAAAAATATACAATTTGTTTAAGCATTTTTTGGTAATTTTAAATTGAAAATTTTGCTTTTTTTGTCTTTGTTTTCGTTCATTGTATAAAAACATGGATGGGATTTTATCAAATTTAAGTTTATTACATTGCACTGCGTTTCACTTCAACGTAATATATTACATTGCGATGTGTTGACCTTCAAAGTGCTACGTTAAAAAAATCACCCTCGTGTGTCTTGCGACAGCGACCCACAACTTTAAGTGTTATAAAATAACTCATAGTTTAATTTGGAACCGAACATTTGCAAATCTTTATGTTACACCACACATTTCATTCTCACTAACAGTGGTTTGATCAACAATTAAAGTGTATTAAAAACAACTATTGTCGTACCAGCGCTCAAAGGGATAAAATATAATGAAACACATTCACAACCCGACACACGGTTCTATTAAATTCATCCTCAAACTCATTGATCATGATAACTGATGATATCAATAACAGATTATAACTCGACCACATTGCATCGCCAGTCACACTCAACGTGAGAGTGATACCAACAGATTCACCAGATGGCTCTAGTCATCACAGTATGTTGCATTAACAGTAAAACAATTGAACCAAAAAGTCAATTATCCTTGGCTTCTGATTGTCCAGAAAAGAATGTAACAAAAATGTGTAATAACTTTATTTCTAATAATACCAATATAAATAATTTTCACCCGGTTTTCTCGCGGTAATTTTCTCGCTGTAAGTGAAAGTTTAAATATTATAATATGCGTTTTATGGGACATGAACAGAACAGAGTAGAGCAGAGCTGACAGATGACTCCAGCGACTCAAAGATTGTGACGTCTAAAGTCGATCCCGCACTGAAAGAGTAAAATATTCATAATGACCGTAGACTCCAAACATAATTATTCCAATGAAGCCGAAATAGCTAACTAAGACATTTATGTGTTAAAAAAGCGTTTGGTCTCTTGGTTTGTATAAAGTATTTCAGAATTATAAGGATTGACATCACCATGAGACAGCTGTAACTCCATCAGATGGCGAGTGGAAATGACCTAGTTTTGTAAAAAAAGAATAATATCTTAAAAGAAATGTGATTTATTAACAATTTTTTAATCAATTACTTTTATTTATTCCGGCACCAAGTGATTTAATCTAATTTTTTAATCATTTTTATTCCTCATATCAAATATCAATGTGAATAAAAATGGGCCAGATATGATAAAATAGACAGAACGGTTTTATTAAAACATGTGTTAAACATTAAAACACCTGATAGATTTTTAAATCTATTGGTCACGGATCTCACAACAGCCGCACTAGTATTATCATATCATATCATATCATATCATATCATATCATATCATATCATATCATATCATATTGATATATCATATCATATCATATCATATCATATATCATATCATATCATATCATATCATATCATATCGATATATCATATCATATCATATCATATCATATCATATATCATATCATATCATATCATATCATATCATATCGATATATCATATCATATCATATCATATCATATATCATATCATATATCATATCATATCATATCATATCATATCATATCATATCATATCATATCATATCATATCATATCATATATCATATCATATCATATCATATCATATCATATCATATCATATCATATCATATCATATCGATATATCATATCATATCATATCATATATCATATCATATATCATATCATATCATATCATATCATATCATATCATATCATATCATATCATATCATATCATAAAAGGTCTTCAAATGCATTTAGATTTGCCAATTTAGTAATCGTATGTTAACATGTTCGGATTATTTTACAGCCCCTAGGGAATATAGCAGGGGTTTAGCATCGTTTCCAACAAATGAGCGAGTGAACCTGGACAACTGAGTGAGCCACCGAGATTAACCCTCTAAATGCTAAGTTATCTTATTTAAATTTAAATTTTATTTTAAATTTTATTTTAAATTGTCACCCACTTGAAGTTGTGTCTCGCTTACGCGACACACAACTTCAAGTGGCTGAAAATTACTCATATTTGTTCAGTTTGTAACAAAATATTCGGAAATCTTGATGTTTAAACACACAATTCGTTCCTAATAACAGGGATTTATTCGGCTAATAAAAAGGATTAAAGACGACTATAGTCTTCTTGGCGCTTAAAGGGTTAAAAAGGTTTAGGTATAAATGCAAATGTCCAGGTTAGGTAAACATGAATAAATGAATGAATGAATGAATGAATAAATGAATGAATGAATAAATGAATGAATGAATAAATGAATGAATGAATGAATGAATGAATGAATGAATGAATGAATGAATGAATGAATGAATGAATGAATGAATGAATGAATGAATGAATAAATGAATGAATGAATGAATGAATAAATAAATGAATAAATGAATGAATGAATGAATGAATGAATGAATGAATGAATGAATGAATGAATGATTGAATGGATGAATGAATGAATGAATGAATGAATGAATAAATGAATGAATAAATGAATAAATGAATGAAAAAATGAATGAATGAATGAATGAATGAATGAATGAATGAATGAATGAATGGATGAATGAATGAATGAATGAATAAATAAATAAATGAATGAATGAATGAATGAATGAATGAATAAACGAATGAATAAACGAATGAATGAATAAATGAATAAATGAATGAATGAATGAATGAATGAATAAATGAATCAATAAATGAATGAATAAATGAATAAATAAATGAATGAATGAATGAATGAATGAATAAATAAATAAATGAATGAATGAATGAATGAATGAATGAATGAATGAATGAATGAATGAATGAATGAATGAATGAATGAATGAATAAACGAATGACTGGATGAATGAATGAATGAATGAATGAATGAATGAATGAATGAATGAATGAATGAATGAATGAATGAATGAATGAATGAATGAATGAATAAATAAACGAATGAATAAACGAATGAATGAATGAATGAATAAACGAATGAATGAATAAATGAATGAATGAATGAATGAATGAATGAATGAATGAATGAATGAATAAATGAATGAATGAATGAATGAATGAATGAATGAATAACTAAATAAATGAATGAATGAATGAATAATTGAATGAATGAATGAATGAATGAATGAATGAATGAATGAATGAATGAATGAATGAATGAATGAATGAATGAATGAATGAAAGAATGAATAAATGAATAACTGAATGAATGAATGAATGAATGAATAAATGAATGAATGAATGAATGAATGAATGAATGAATGAATGAATGAATGAATGAATGAATAAATGAATGAATAAATGAATGAATGGATGAATGAATGAATGAATGAATGAATAAATGAATGAATGAATGAATGAATGAATGAATGAATGAATGAATGAATGAATGAATGAATGAATAAATGAATGAATGAATGAATAATTTAATGAATGGGGTTTAAGCCACCTTTGTGCACATATAGGCTTAAATAGACCAGGGGAACCTGAGGATGGTGAGATGAATGAGATGACACTACCCTCCAGACAAAGGATTCGAAATTATTTACGTGTGAGCGGGGAAGAAACATTTTGTTTCTTTAAAACTTGAAGGCCAGAGCGGGGATCAAACCCGCGATCTCCGACTTTCCAACCAGGCAGCTTCAACCACTGCACCAAGGCCCTCGCCCGAATTGATGAGCAGACAGACATACAGATATTTTATCGACATAATGAAAAGTCATCACAGCCTTATTTGTCATAGAAATGATGTATATGTATATACCTAAATATAATGTCTCAGAAAGCTCAGAAAAGCAGCAGTTTTCATTCAGTCATGAATAAAATACGGGGGCCTAAAGGGTTATCAAGAGATAAAGGTCATAAGATTTGCAGGAGTTGTAAAGGTAAAGGTACAGTGTTACCGTCTGAAGACTTATCAGCCGACTTTACATTTTACTCCCTGGGTCTCTGGATCTGTTTGTTTGTGTGCCATTTCAACTCCACGGAGAGCATACAGTCCTGCAGCCATTTCGGCGCATTGGACTTAAGGTACACATTGCCATCTCTGTTCCACTGCGTACTAATTTTCACCTGAGTCAAGTGAAGCATTTGAAGGTAAAGTGCATCAGCCAACAAATAGGGACGTCATAATAGGGAAGTCATAATCATATCATAGGACTAATAGGGACGTCATAATCATATTAACCATCGAGACAATGTCTCAAACTTGAGAAGGTAGAAAAATGATATTTTCTCGAAAAACCTACTCAAAGCGATTTGTACCCCTATACTACGGCAGGCAGCGACAATTGCAAAGCGCAACGCTAACCATTGTCCCTTTCTATAAACGAGACGCGGAGACCTAAAGGGTCACCAAGACATTGAGTGCAAAGGGTTACGGGAGTTATAACTAGCTCTACACGGAACAAGTGGACATTGGACGGAGATACTGCTCTGTAAATGCAAAAGGCAGTATCTGCTTACTTGTAAAGTAAGCAGATACTACCTTTTGCCTTTACACGGCAGCATAGCAATCCACACAGGCCTGTAGCAAACAGACTAACAACATTATCACTACGCTGGCACGAATATGGGAAACGTTGTGCCAGAATTGTGACAACGCTGTGCGAATGCTTCACTGCCTGAGCACAGCGTTGTGAGGCAAAGCCAATGGTTATACACAATGTCGCTGCAATGTTGGGATAGTGTTTACGAGGTTGGAACAGCATTGTCCCAATGTTGTATGAATGTTTATATGGCTGGTTGGCTGTGAGTACAGGTGGATTTCTTATCACACTGCACGTGACAATGATAAGGATTGGCGGACTAATAGGGACGTCATAATCAGTACCTCCACCCTGACTGGTATACTGTAATAATATACTCTACACGGAATAAAAAGGCGTCTGATTATAACGAGGAGAGGTGTTCAAGCGACGAATAGATCAACAAGGGGAGAGGTGATCGAGCGAGGAATAGATCAATAGATACAGGTAAATTAAAATATGTTATTATTCCCAGAACAGATCTTAGGATTTTAATACAAGGGGTGTACATAATGCGTATGCTACTCGCACGTGTACGTTATGTGTAGGGTGTACGCCCCCTATGCAAAGAGGCGTATCCAGGGGGTGGTACAGCACGCCCACCCCTTTAACTACTAAATTAAATAATGTAAATTTTCACCTACTTGAAGTTGTGTCTCGCTGACGCGACCCACAACTTCAAGTGGCTGAAAATTACTCATATTTGTTTAATTTGAGATCTAATATTTGCAAACTTTGATTTTTAAACACGTATTTCATTCCCATAGTAATTTACCTGATAAAACAGATTAGAGGGCCTTTAAGGGTTAATGTACAGAATTTTTCTTATGATTAATTTCAGCCAGGCTATCATATAATTTTACAGCAAATAGAGCACAAATCCAACCATTTGATGTTCATTTTTTCTAAATGTTCTTGATGGACATGACCCCAGACCCCCCCCCCCCTTACAGGATATTCCCTGTCATGTGACTTCACAAATATCTTATCAGCGCTTCTACTTCCAATGGTTAATCAGGGTGGGGGGGGGGTGACCCGGCCATCTTTTGTAAGAAAAATTGTTATAATTCAAAAATTTGGCTTTGCATGGTTCTTTTTTCAATACACGCCAGATTGCCCCCTTTACAAAAACATGGATCCGCCCCCGAATTTACTACACATGCAATATATTATGCTAATTATAATATTTTAACACATCCTAATATTAAATCATTCATCTTTTATTATTTTCCTTCCTGTTATTTTTTCTCACCATATGTAAATCATGATATTTCATATGTACCCTTACCTTTATTAATACAGGCGAATACTATAATATGCCAATTATAATAATTTAATTGCATCATCATTATTTATTATATACATTTTTATGCAAATTATTGTTTTATTTTTGCACTTATCAAAAATATAAATCACCATATTTCAAGTGGGTCCTAGCTGCCAATGTGCTATATATATGGTGATTTTTATATTTGAGATTATGAAAGGGCGTATCAGCCACTTCGTAAAGTCGTACACCCTTTTATTTACAATGGGACGTTATATGCCACTAATAAATTAATGCTACCTTTATTTATATTTCATATTTTATCCAAACATTAATATGTAACAGTTGCCTTATGATAGCATACATATGTGATGATCAATACATATATTACACGGCCCATTCTGAAATAATATCCATATACATGCATGAAATAATATACCTATAGAATAATAATAATGTCTTCACTTATTTTTTAAAAGTCAAATCTTTAACCTAATTATTTTCATTAACCATATCAAGCCTGTATTTACCATTGTCATCTTTATCAACTACAAGCCGCGAATTGCTTTCGCAATTCTTGACTTGTAGTGAATAAAGATGACATAAAGTGGGTGGCAAATGAATGCTTTTATGCATCTTGAGGGTTTAAAGAGTTAATTATGAAAACTCGCATGTGTTGATTTAACCCTTTGAGCCTTAAAGCATTAAAGCATCATTTTACATCTCTGACAACAGATTTAATTTCCCAACAACAAAGGGTCTTAGAATGCAAATTTCGATGAAACTGGTTTACTATTACATAGTATTTTTCTTAAATTTTTCACCAACATCAAGTCATCTTCATCCACTACAAGTCGAGAATTGCGATAGCAATTCTCGACTTGTAGTGGATGAAGATGACAATTGTAAAAATCAGGATTGAAAGGGTTAATCTTGGGCCAACATTCTTCCTGGTTTATAAGTATTATTCTAGTAACATGATACTTCAGCGTAGAGATTGTATAACATGTATTTTTACCCACTAATACCAATAAGATCAATACCATACGTTGGACAATACGGCCATAATACAATGGTGCTAACCAGAAATATTATAATTTTTATTATTTTTCATTTAAATATTAATTTTAATAGAAGAATCAGCTAATGCTTTAATTTGATGATCGTATGCCATGAACTAATACTTTTTGTGCGCAAAGGAGACAAATATGTTTATAAACAGTACCCATATTCCATCAATACCTAAAACCCCATTCATTCACTCCTCAATTTGCTCAAGATTTTACCACTATTTACACTACCGGATTAGAAATAATAATGTTAGACTGCAACTACTTGCTAAATATTTTAAAAAGTATTTCAGTGCAATGTTTTAATAATGTTATGAGAACATAATTCATAGCGTGAAACATTTTTTATCATTTAAAAAAAACTGTGGAATAATATTTTGCACCGTTTCCATGTCAAATTTTTTCTTTGGGTTTTGAAAATACCCCTTACATTAGCTTAGACATATTAGAATTCGCAATTGATTTCTATTTTTTTTTATCTGCACCTTCAAATTTTATTATGGTTGCTGTTAAACAGACAGTTTGATTGCGTTTACATATGTCTCCCAAGAGAGTTGATACTCCTCAAGCAACACCTTTCATAAATTTCTGATATTCAAGGTCTGTATTATTTTACATTACATTGCCATCTAAAACAGATTAAAATCTGATAAAACAGAATCCAATCAATTGTTTCATCATATTTTAATATTTTCCACCATTTTTCATTCTGTTCCATCAGATTCCATTCTGTTCCATCAGATTCCATTATGCTCCATCAGATTCCATTCTGTTCCATCAGATTACATTCTGCTCCATCAGATTGCATTCTGTTCCACCGGATTGCATTCTCTTCCATCAGATTGCATTCTGTTCCATCAGATTCTATTCTGTTCCACCAGATTGCATTCTTTTCCATCAGATTGCATTCTGTTCCTTCAGAATGCATTCTGTTCCATCAGATTGCATTCTGTTCCATCAGATTGTATTCTGTTCCGCCAGATTGTATTCTGTCCCATCAGACTGCATTCTGTTATCAGATTACATTCTGTTCCATCAGATTACATTCTGTTCCACCAGATTCAATTTTTTTCATCTGATTCCATTTTTTTCATCAGACTGCATTCTGTTCAATCATATTGCATTCTGTTCCATCCGATTGCATTCAGCTCAGACATATTACATTATATTCCTTCTGATTGCATTCTTTTCCATCAGACTGCATTCTGTTCCATCAGATTGCATTCTGTTCCATCAGATCGCATTCTTTTTTATCAGATTGTATTATGTTCTATCAGATTGCTTTCTGTTCCATTAGATTACATTCTGTTTAATCAGATTGCATTATGTACCATCAGATTGCATTCTGTTCCATCAGATTGCTTTCTGTTCCATTAGATTACATTATGTTCCATCAGATTGCATTCTGTTCCATCAGATTGCATTCTGTTCCTTCAGATTGCTTTCTGTTCCATTAGATTACATTATGCTCCATCAGATTGCATTCTGTTCCATCAGATTGCATTCTGATCCATCAGATTGCATTCTGTTCCACCACATTGCATTCTCTTCCATCATATTGCATTCTCTTCCATCAGATTGCATTCTGTTCCATCACATTGCATTCTGTTCCATCAGATTGCATTCTTTTTTATCAGATTGTATTATGTTCTATCAGATTGCTTTCTGTTCCACTAGATTGCATTCTGCTCAATCAGATTGCCCTATGTTCCATCAGATTGCCCTCTGTTCAATCAGATTGAATTCTCTCCAATCAGATTCTGTTCAATCAGATTGCATTCTGCTGCATCAGATTGCATTCTGTTCCATCAGATTGCATTCTGCTCAATCAGATTGCATTATATACCATCATTTTGCATTCTTATCCATCAGATTGCATTCTGTCCCATCAGATTGCATTTTGTTCCATCATTTTGAATTCTGCTCCATCAGATTGCATTCTGTTCCATCAGATTGCATTTTGTTCCCTCATTTTGAATTCTGCTCCATCAGATTGCTTTCTGTTCCATCAGATTGTATTCTGCTCAATCTGATTGCATAATGTTCCACCATATTGCATTCTCTTCCGTCAGATTGCATTCTCTTTAATCAGATTGCACTCTCGTCCATCAGATTGCATTCTGTTCAATCAGATTGCATTCTGTTCAATCAGATGGCATTCTGTTCCATCAGATTGCATCCTGTTTTATCAGATAGCATTCTGTTCCACCGGATTGCATTCTGTTTCACCATATTGCATTCTGTTCCATAAGATTGCATTCTCTTCCATCAGATTTCATTCTGTTCTATTAGATTGCATGCATTCTCTTCCATCAGATTGCATTCTCTTCCATCAGATTGCATTCTGTTCCATCAGATTGCACTATGTTCCACCAGATTGCATTTTCTTCCAGTAGATTGCAATCTGTTCCATCAAATTGCATTCTGTTCCATCGGATTATAATCCGTTGCACCAGATTGCATTCTGTTCCATCAGATTGTACTATGTTCCACCAGATTGCATTCTCTTACATCAGATTGCATTCTGTTCCAGCAAATTGTATTCTGCTCCATCAGATTCCATTGTGTTCCCTCAGATTGCATTCTCTTCCATCAGATTGCATTATGTTCCATCAAATTGCATTTTCTTTCATCTGATTGCATTCTGTTCCATCAGATTGCATTCTGCTCCATCAGATTGCATTGTGTTCCACCAGATTGCATTCTCTTCCATCAGATTGCATTCTGATCCATCAAATTGCATTCTGTTCCCTCAGATTGCATTGTGTTCCACCAGATTGCATTCTCTTCCATCAGATTGCATTATGTTCCATTAAATTGCATTCTGTTCCCTCAGATTATATTCCCTTACACCAGATTGCATTCTGTTCTATCAGATTGCATTCTGTTCCATCAGATTACATTCTGCTCCATCAGATTGCATTCTGTTCCATCAGATTACATTGTGTTCCATCAGATTATATTCCCTTACACCAGATTGCATTCTGTTCCATCAGATTCCATTCTGTTCCATCAGATTCCATTATGTTCCATCAGATTCCATTCTGTTCCATCAGATTACATTCTGCTCCATCAGATTGCATTCTGTTCCACCGGATTGCATTCTCTTCCATCAGATTGCATTCTGTTCCATCAGATTCTATTCTGTTCCACCAGATTGCATTCTTTTCCATTAAATTGCATTCTGTTCCTTCAGATTGCATTCTGTTCCATCAGATTGCATTCTGTTCCATCAGATTTTATTTTGTTCCGCCAGATTGTATTCTGTCCCATCAGATTGCATTCTGTTATCAGATTACATTCTGTTCCATCAGATTACATTCTGTTCCACCAGATTCAATTTTTTTCATCTGATTCCATTTTTTTCATCAGACTGCATTCTGTTCCATCCGATTGCATTCAGCTCAGACATATTACATTATATTCCTTCTGATTGCATTCTTTTCCATCAGACTGCATTCTGTTCCATCAGATTGCATTCTGCTCCATGAGATCGCATTCTTTTTTATCAGATTTTATTATGTTCTATCAGATTGCTTTCTGTTCCATTAGATTACATTCTGTTTAATCAGATTGCATTATGTACCATCAGATTGCATTCGGTTGTATCAGATTGCTTTCTGTTCTATTAGATTACATTATGTTCCATCAGATTGCATTCTGTCCCATCAGATTGCATTCTGTTCCTTCAGATTGCTTTCTGTTCCATTAGATTACATTATGCTCCATCAGATTGCATTCTGTTCCATCAGATTGCATTCTGATCCATCAGATTGCATTCTGTTCCACCACATTGCATTCTCTTTCATCATATTGCATTCTCTTCCATCAGATTGCATTCTGTTCCATCACATTGCATTCTGTTCCATCAGATTGCATTCTTTTTATCAGATTGTATTATGTTCTATCAGATTGCTTTCTGTTCCATTAGATTGCATTCTGCTCAATCAGATTGCCTTATGTTCCATCAGATTGCCTTCTGTTCAATCAGATTGAATTTTCTCCAATCAGATTCTGTTCAATCAGATTGCATTCTGCTCCATCAGATTGCATTCTGTTCCATCAGATTGCATTCTGCTCAATCAGATTGCATTATATTCCATCATTTTGCATTCTTCTCCATCAGATTGCATTCTGTTCCATCAGATTGCATTTTGTTCCCTCATTTTGAATTCTGCTCCATCAGATTGCATTCTGTTCCATCAGATTGTATTCTGCTCAATCTGATTGCATAATGTTCCACCATATTGCATTCTCTTCCGTCAGATTGCATTCTCTTTCATCAGATTGCATTCTCGTCCATCAGATTGCATTCTGTTCCATCAGATTGCATTCTGTTCAATCAGATTGCATTCTGTTCCATCAGATTGCATCCTGTTTTATCAGATTGCATTCTGTTCCACCAGATTGCATTCTGTTTCACCATATTGCATTCTGTTCCATCAGATTGCATTCTCTTCTATCAGATTTCATTCTGTTCTATTAGATTGCATGCATTCTCTTCCATCAGATTGCATTCTCTTCCATCAGATTGCATTCTGTTCCATCAGATTGCACTATGTTCCACCAGATTGCATTCTCTTCCAGTAGATTGCAATCTGTTCCATCATATTGCATTCTGTTCCATCGGATTATAATCCGTTGCACCAGATTGCATTCTGTTCCATCAGATTGTACTATGTTCCACCAGATTGCATTCTCTTACATCAGATTGCATTCTGTTCCATCAAATTGTATTCTGTTCCATCAGATTGCATTGTGTTCCCTCAGATTGCATTCTCTTCCATCAGATTGCATTATGTTCTATCAAATTGCATTTTCTTTCATCTGATTGCATTCTGTTCCATCTGATTGCATTCTGTTCCATCAGATTGCATTCTGTTCCATCAGATTGCATTCTCTTCCATTAAATTTCATTCTGTTCCATCAAATTGCATTCTGTTTCCTCAGATTGCATTCTCTTCCATTAAATTGCATTTTGTTCCATCAAATTGCATTCTGTTTCCTCTGATTATATTCCCTTACACCAGCTTGCATTCTGTTCCATCAGATTGCATTCTGTTCCATCAGATTGCATTCTGTTCCATCAGATTACATTCTGTTCCATCAGATTATATTCCCTTACACCAGATTGCATTCTGTCCCATCAGATTGCATTCTGTTCCATCAGATTACATTCTGTTCCATCAGATTATATTCCCTTACACCAGATTGCATTCTGTCCCATCAGATTGCATTCTGTTCCATCAGATTACATTCTGTTCCATCAGATTATATTCCCTTACACCAGATTGCATTCTGTTCCATCAGATTGCATTCTGTTCCATCAGATTGCATTCTGTTCCATCAGATTACATTCTGTTCCATCAGATTATATTCCCTTACACCAGATTGCATTCTGTTCCATCAGATTGCATTCTGTTCCATCAGATTACATCATCATTAAGCCAAGACTGAACTTAGGGATGACTGTGACTTTACAAGTAACAGTAAGTTTGGACGGGTGAATTTGGATTATGACAGATTTTCTAGAGAATTCTTTTTTTGGCGGCCATTTTGACTTTTGTGGTCCATGTCAGATTGTGCCATATTTGTAAGGACATGTTGACAACGAGCTTAGATGTGAGATCATGATATACAACGACATATTAGAAAAATACTGAAAATTCCACTTTTGAGTCCCTAAAAAATGAATGAGGGCGCCATGAAAATCCTTAAGCCTCACAACGCTGAATTAATTTTGTATCAATCATGGAGACCGAAGGGTTTTTTTCAATTTGAAATCATCATAAATGGCTTAGTTATCTCCTTCTGATTCATTTGAATACCTATATTATGGGTCTACGACCATAAGAAATATTTCACTGGGGAGACCGTCTTTATACGTCAGAATCTGACGTATAAATACGGTCCCCGCGCTGTAAGGGTTAAGGACCCATGTGAATCTTGTAAATCCTTGATTGATCAAGCGTCATAATAGAATATCTCGATACGTAAGGATCATTGTGTGGGAGATTTAAAGTCAATTGCTTAAAAACTCAATTAGAAATACACGACTGAAAAACGATGATTAGGAATCTGTCAGGAAAACAAGTTATTTAGTTATGTAGTTTGGACGTATACCCACGTGCAAACTAAATAAATGTCTCTGATCAATTGGGATGCGTGACTAGACATCACAAGACTGCACTTGACTTGGCCTAGTAAATGATGACCTGACCTAGATATAATGCACAGCAAGGTGAGCACCCCCCCCCCCCCTCCCCCATAAGAACCCCACCCCTCCCGTATCCATCATGAGTGCACATTGTGGCGATATCACGTCTAGTAAATGGTGACCTGGCCTGGATATAATGCACAGCGAAGGGAGTATTTTCACCCCCCCCCCCCCCACCTCAGAACCCCATCCCCTCCCGGATCCACCATCAGTGCACATTGTGGCGATATTGCAAAAGAAGGAGGCCGAAGTCGGGACTATGTTCAACTCTTATGCAATAACGTCAGGGGTGAACAGTACCATAGACAGCACCACACACTCCAGGTCTTTGCGCAGTTTGGAGCATTGAATATGCACACTATTGATGACAAAATCCAATTCGGGTGGAACTGGAACCAAGTACCTCTAGGTTTCGAGCCACAACCGGACCGAGTGAGCCCTCAGAGTTGAGTTGACCTCACACCAGTCACTCAGTCTACCTGGTGACAAGCCAGCACAAGCTATAACTCAGTCAACACGAGATGAGTATACAATGCTGGCTTAATGTTGGCTCAGCGTCGAAGACGATGAGCCAACATTAAACCAACGTTGGTTGAATACACAATGTTGGCTTAACGTTGGTTCAGCGTCGCAGACGATGGGCAAGCATTAAAACGGCATTGGGCCAACGTCTCGTGTTTGCTGGGAATGCTCTTATCATTCGATATTTATTAAACCTATCAAGCGTTATCTATGACCAGATTAGTGACAGAGAGAGCAAGAGACCCAGGCTAAAATAATATAGCTTTACTCAACATATTGTGTCCTGGACATACGAATAATTTATTTCCCTGAACAAAAACTTTCTACGTTGCCCTTCTTTAGAATAGTCTTCCTTTGGAAATAAAAAATTCTGACTCCCGACAGTCATTTCGGAAAAGTTTGAAAACTTTATATATCCGCCAAGCACTCCTATCTTAATATTCTGTGTCCAGGCAAGTTCGATTGATTGGATTGGAACTGAATAGTAAATAAACTTGATTCGGATTTGCCGCACCTCTGAGCTCGGGATATCGAGGTTGATGATGTCATCGTCCTGAGAATATTCATTTGAAAAATCTTTCTTCACTGGGAAAAAAATTATCTTGGTTTAAATTCAAACATTTATGATCTGCATTGCTAATTTATTTCAAATATCGTAAAAAAATATATTATTCACAAGATAAAAAATACAAATTTTAATTCCGAAACATATATTTCTTTTCGTTTTTATTCACCTTTAGATGTGAATTACTGTCACAATTCCCACCTCAAGATGAATAAAAAGGACCCTTTTTGTATTCCAAAGTAAATGAAATCTCGTCTTTAGCCTTCTAACCACTAATCACATCTATAGTGAATGCACTGTTATTAGAAATGAAATGAGTGTTCAAACATCAAGATTTGCAAATGTTTGATATGAAATTAAACAAATATGAGTAATTTTAACCCACTTGAAGTTGTGGGTCGCGGTAGCGAGACACAACTTCAAGTGGGTGAAAATTTTAATGATTTGATTTAACGCGCTAAGGGTTAATATGATTGATTTATTGTACTAATTTAATTGAATGAATTTATTTGAGAAATGTCACGAAGAGAGTTAAGAGTTTTAAAAAAGAGTTCACAGGAGGATATGTATGATGTTATATGTCACAGGGAATAATTTATTGCGTAGCAGTTTAGCAGCCGTGCCAGGGCCAAGCTACTATTCTCCAAACCAAAAACTGCTACACCAACATATACATGTGTAACTGGTACCCCAAATTGTGTGGCACACTGCTTCGCTACACCAGACACATTATTATCTGTGTCTTATACACTGTACATGGTCATGGACTTAAAGGTGTAGTCAACTGTCAAAATACGCGGGACAATGTGGTCCCCAGAATGCAGCAGTGGCCCCTGGACATTCCACAATGACATATCACCCCACATCCACAGTTATCAGCCAAGATAATAATACTATATGCGTTTCATACCCATCGCCGCATTAAGAGCAAGCTACCAAATCATATAAACTCTATATACTTGAGCGACATCTATGAGGAAATAATTCACCATTTCTCTTATGTGGGCTTTGTGTTGTGACACAAAAGGTTATGTTACCATGGGGGTTTGGAGACAGTTGACCTCCAGCATATTGACAGTAAGAGCTTTCCCAGCCAACACGGCACACTCACCAAATGTTGGTTTAATGTCTGCCAACGTCGCAGACGTTGGTCTAACATTAAAACAGCATTTTGCCAATTTCTCGTTGGAGTAGTATCTTGTAATCAGTTCAGGCACTGATATTAATGCTGTCAAAGTGTACTCTATAGGCTAATGAAGGCCTACACTTGATCGTCCCACACATGCGCGTTTCAAAGCTGTATGAATCTTTAATCTACATTATCACATGATGATACAACTGATACAATATGTAACACCATGCATTTAACCTGTCAGCGCGGGAACCCAGTCAGCACAGAATATTTGTATATACATTTGTATATATATATTATTTTTATTATTATTTATTATTACTATTATTATTATTATATATTATTATATATAGTTGTATACATTTTTATAACATTTGTACAACGTCAGCCTAACGTCTTCGATGCTGGGCTGACATTGTACAAATGTTATAAAAATGTGGTGTTATATACACTATATCCATAGTCATGGACTTAATCTTCATAGAACTGTCATATGTCATATACAACGTGAGATGATGGACTTAATCTCCATGGTCAGATGGTTACAATATGTAACAATATGTAACACATTGCTACACTAGCCCTTCCAGTGCGGGGATTGACTTTAGACGTCAGATTCTGACGTCTAAACTCGATCCCCGTACTGAAAGGGTTAAATATTTATAATGACTATAGACCCATATTATATAGATAGATAGATATTTATTGACGACGGTAAGTCTATGCAGACTTATGCGTCATTAAAATGAACATATGTACAAGACTATATACAACAGGATTAGTTCGGTAAAATATGCATGCTAAGTTAACTCAAACATGTTAAAATCAAACAACATTATATACTAAAACAAGCACGGGTTAAATAAAATATGCATGAAAACTATTTAAAATAACCTACAGTTAAACAGCATTGTCATGATATTTTTAAGTTTCCCACACCAAAACCAGAGATAAAATAGCTACTGCATATAGCAAAAAAACCAGCCGCACCAGTCGCTGATACCACAGTGGTGATCCCTCGACAGCATGGATGATTTCATGAGTGAAACAGAAAGAGCTAACTAAGACATTTATGATTGAAAAAACCACCGTTGTTTCACATGGTTTATGCACAAATATTTCAGCGTTGTAAAATTTATACATTATTATGACGTAGAGGACACGTGTTATAAGACATTTATGATGATTTCAAGTTGTAAACACCCTTCGGTCTCTATGGCCTGTATAACACTATTTCAGCGTTGTGAGGGTTAACCCTTTAACCGCTGGTGTCGCATATATTCGGGTTTTCTTTTTTTATTAGCAGTACCACCTTTTAAACATGTTAAAGATAAAATATGACATAAATCAGCAATATTTGAAAACAGTTGACTTCCATTTTGTCAAATCTGAATAATTTTCACTCACTTGAAGTTGTGAATCGCGTCAGCGAGACACAACTTCAAGTGGGTGAAAATTCAGATTAAATAATTTGGCGGTTAAAGGTTTAATACCGCCAAGGAAAGACAAACAACAATTTCTGCTTCATTTTACTCCTTACAACGTTGTATATTTTTGTATAAACCATGGAGATCAAAAGGGTTTTTTTCAATTTGAAATTATCATAAATGTCTTAGTTAGCTAAGTATTATAATTTGTTTAAAGGGACTGGCCCAGGCTAAAATCATTAAAAAATCGGTGATTTTATTTTTGCTTCTTAATATGGCCATATGATGTAAACATGTCCATAGACTAAAACTGCAAAAGTTTTTTAATTTTTGTGCTGCGCATTCACCAGTTAGGCTAGATATAGAGACAGAATTCTGGATTTCTAATTATTGACAACCATGTCAAAAATAAGAAATACGGGAATTTCGTCTCTATATCTAGCCTGTCTGGTAAATGCGCAGCAGAAAAATTAAAAAACTTTAGCAGTTCTAGTCTATGGACATGTTTACTTCATATGGCCATATTAAGAAGCCAAAATAAAATCACCGATTTTTTTATGATTTTAGCCTGGGCCGGTCCCTTTAATTCTTTCACTTAAAAAAAATTAGAAGTAAAACGCTACATCAGGACTTAAAGGGTCGTATATGCCACTTGTGATGTGACAGACACCCTTTAACCCTAACAGCGCGGGGGTCGACTTTAGACGTCAGTATCTGACGTCTGTAGACATCAGATTCTGACGTCTAAAGGCGACCCCCACACTGAATAATAACCGTAGATCCATAACATAGGTACTGTAGGTAGATCTGATAATTTTCGCGTGTTCAAATTTTCGCGAATTTCCGATTTTGGGACTTTTCACGAAATTTAGAATTCGCTTTTTTTTTCTCCATTAATAGTGCTATTTTAAAAATAATTTTCGCCAGATTCTTGAATTCGCGAATTTGTCCTTTTCGCGAAATTCGCGAAAATTAAAACGTCCGAATATAAGTAGATCTACAGTATTTAATCGAAGCGGAAAGAGCTAACTAAGACATTTATAATGATTTTAAATTGAACAAAAACACACATTTGGTCTTTTGTTTTATATAGCAATATTTCAGCCTTGTAAGGGTGAAAGGGTTAAGGACATTTCCATCAGCTTCAAGGGCGGGGGCCCTAGGGTAGTGGTTAGCACCGCTGCCTTTCACGCCAGAGTCCGGGGTTCGGTTCCCGGTCTCGGCGGTTTGAAAGAAACAAAATTGTTTCTTCCCCATCCACGTGTGAAAGTTAGTATTGTGGGGAGCCTCCGTGACCGAGAGGTAGCGTGCTCGGCCTCAGACCGCCAGGGCTCGAATTTCGAATCCTGTGTCTGGAGGACAGTGTCATCTCAATCATCTCACCATCCTCAGGAGGTTCTCTTGGCCCAGTTTAGCCTATATGTGCACAAAGGTGGCCTAAAGCCCGATTCATTTTATTTCATTTCATTTCCGCCAGCTTCAAATATGACACTTACCAAACATTACTTTCAACAGTCATTATTCTTCAGCCACCCTGTTGAGGGTATCTCTAAACTCTGGTAGAGAGTTGAAGCCGCGTGAAGTGTCGAAACATGGTTTAGTTCAGTACCGGGGGTCCACCTCATAAAATAACATTAACCCTTTAACCGCCGGTACCGAATATATTCGGTTTTTAATTTTTTACTACCACATTAAGTACTACCTTTTAAACATGCTAATGATAAAAATATGACATCAATTAGCAATATTTGAAAAGAGTTGACTTCCACTTTGTGAAATCTGAACAATTTTCACTCACTTGAAGTTGTGGATCGCGTCAGCTAGACACAACTTTAAGTGCGTGAAAATTCAAATTGAATAATTTGGCGGTCAAAGGGTTAATCAAAGACGTTGCATGTGATGATGTACAAAAAAAAACACTGAGCGTATTTGACAGTGAAATGTTGACGGTTAACATTTAAACAGATCATTTTCGCCTGGTAATAAATACATTTGACTATTTATATTTTTTCAGCCAGCGTTAGCGGTGGAGAAGGCTCAACATGACATCGTATGACAACCAGGCCAACTATGACGCTCAGGTGAGTCTGAGGGGGGGGGGGGGGGTAGGTGGGGTGTGTGGTGAGGTGTGGTGAAGAAGAAATCCACACATTAAACCGATTATTTTTCTCGTTTAAATTATACTGTTATCATCAATCAGCAAGTAGTTTGTGGGATGCAGTAAAGTACATGTTTTCCAAGTATGAACTGATTCTTTATCTAAGGTTTACACCACACATTGGGCTATAATTACACTGCATATAATTACACTGCATTTGCAATCATCTGTGCCAACGTTTCTAGTGTTTTTTTTATAATATTAGGCATGATATATCCTAAAACCGTTTGTGAAAAAAAATCTAAGTTTTTCCTTCAATTCCCATTCCTCGAATATATTTCAATAGAAAAAGTACTATTTACACATACGTTATTTGTATCATACAGAATGCTGCCAACACCATTGTTGACAAACCATGGATGAAAAGTGTATCTGGCATATTAAAAGCCTCAGAAATAGTAAGTAACACTTTGATGCTGTGCACATTTTGTCAACCCACCAAGGCGTATGACATGTGCTGTCACACAGGGGCGATACACCCTGTTGAAATGGAACAGCCCTGTCCATTCTAGTTAGTCATAAACCAACCAATGACTAACTAATGACTCACTAGAATGAGCGGGGCTGTTCCATTTCAACAAGAGGTCATCTGTGGATAAATAAAAACTTCCAAATGACGCTTAAATAAATACACCACTCTAACCATCATTCTATACAGAGGAAGCAACACTAACATTGTTTGGCCAGAATCGTGTTTTGACCGATTGAGAAGTATTATGCACAAAATAAATTTTATACGAGTTAATAGCATCATCTTAACCCTTTTAGTGATCAATTAAATAATTTTCACCTACTTGAAGTTGTGTCTCGCTACCGCGACTCACAGTTTCAAATAGGTAAAAATTACACATATTAGCGTTGAATTGTTTTTGTTTTCCCTCAATTTGAAATCATCATAAATGTCTTAGTTAGCTCTTTCCGCTTCATTTGAATACCTATGTTATGGGTTTACGGCCGTTATAAATATCTTAATTCTTACAGTGCGGTGATCGACTTTAGACGTCAGATTCTGGCGTCTATAGACGTCATATTCTGACGTCTAAGGTCGATGGCAAGCGTATTTTTCTCATGAATGTGGTTTTAATAGCAGAAAATTGATCTGGTTTCCCTGCTTTTAAGAATTTCAATCATTACAAATTCATCTGAGGCGCTGTACAAACCATTAGCTCTATCCGAGTGCTGCATTATTCCTTGATTTTTTAAAACCATTTCTGTGCGGGACTGACTTTAGATGTCGGATTCTAGAGCCGACCCCCGCACCGAAACAGTAAAATATTCATAACGGCCACATACCCTTAACCTATTGAAATGAAGCGGAAAGACCTAACTAAGACATTTATGATGATTTCAAATTGAAATAAAACTTTTGGTCTCATGGTTTATATAAATAATATATCATGGCTTTACAGGTTAAATGCACTCGAAGCTGATGCTGCAAATGTCAGCTTCGAATAAATTTATTGGTGAGTTGTGGATATTTTCTTTATTATACCGAAGTACAGAGTACTTTGGCCCCAAGCCTGTTCTGAGCATGCTTTTACTGACTTTAGTTCAAGGTTCGTGTACATTGATGCGCACGGCAGTGTTGATCAGCCTTATCGACTGAACAGTGATTTCATTGACTATGTTTCCAGATAACCCGTGCAGATAATGAAGGCGTGTAGATGGTATACTATGTCACCATGCCTTATCTAGTCATGTGATTGGCCTTATTATATTCAAAGTTATGTTTTCCTGTGGCCTGATTTTCACCGGTTTCCCAATTCTCGCCCGATTTCCATGAAATCGCGCAAGCACTATTTTCTAGGACCACTCCAACTACACTAAAAACTACTTTATCCTTTCAAATTGTCTCTAAAAATCAAATTGTCCAACTTTTAGAATACTCAATACAATTTTATGACAATTTTACGCTTGTTTTCGTAAAAAATTGAGGAAAATTGCATGGAAATCGGATGAGATTCTTGTATCAATTGAGCATCTATTCTGCCGTGCAAAGGCAAAAGGCAGTATCTGCTTTATGCTTTACAAGTAAGCGGATACTGCCTTTTGCCTTCGCCTTTGAATGACATTTGCTTTGTTAGGAAATTCGCTTGTAAACGTACCGGGGTATTAGATTAGGAAAACATATAAAAAATCCGCCTGGTAATAGTGCCCGAATTTGGGATAATAAGGGGTAAATAGGGGTAGATAAAGGGTATTAACGAGCAATTTAAAACAATTTAACCTAAATTCATACAATTTGTATCTAAACATATGTTTTAGCACCTGAGGAATCCATTAAAATTATTTGTATAATTTTTTCGCCACCCTTTCATCCCCGAAAGTGGTAAATAGGATAAATAGGGATAAAAACCATAACTTATGAGCTATTTGACCTTAAAAAACTGAAAACACTTTTTAAAAATTCGGCGACCTCCTTTTAATCGCCAGCAACAACTTTTTATATCAATTTTCAACCACCCTTTCATCTCAAAAGTGGTAAATAGGGGTAAATTGTGGGTGATAACCATAACTTATGAATTATCTGACATAGATTCATAAAATTGGTATCTAAACATACCCGGGGTGTTTAATATTATCATTTATGTTATTTTTTCACCACCCTTTCATCCCCAGAGCAAAAAAGAGCATAATAACCACTTGTGAGCTATTTTACCTATATTTACAAAATTGGTAGTCCCTTTCTAGATATGTTTTACCATGGGAGAAAATGTAAAAGCAACCACCAACAAAATGATATGATGCTGTAAAATCACCCTTTCATCCCGAAAAGTTGTAAATAAGTTAAGATGTGAGTGATATTTGACTTACTTAGATTCATAAAATTGGTATCTGGATATATGTTTTAGCATCCGAGAAAATTTAAAAATTTAATAGTTTAAAACTTATTAGCTTAAGCTCATTAAAATAATCTCTAAATAACTGTTTATTATGTGATTACCACGCTACATTATTCGAAAAAAAAATTGGAAATGCAAAGGTTGGTAAAAATGAATACAACATCATATACAATTTCGTTTTTAGAGAATAAATGGTGATGGTTGATTTTTCTTACAATTAGACCTACACTTTTTTGTTTCATGCTAGGACAAATATATAGATAACAATTTTATAAATTTCCGTCAAAGTTATGGTTATTCTCCTAATTTTCAATTATTTACCATTTTTGAAAATGAAACGGTTGTTACAAAATGATATAAATAATTGTAATGGATTTCTCAGGTGCTAAAACATAAGTTTAAATACACATTTTGTAACTCTAGACCACATAGTTATTAGCTATAGTTATCACCCCCATTTTACCCATATTTACTACTTTTGGAGAGAAAAGGGTTGCTAAAAAATAATTAAAAAATAGTTGTTGGTAATTAATGGGAGGTCGCCAAATTTTAAAGTTTTTAAGTGTTTTAAAAAAAATTATCCGATGCTAGGTACACATTTTATAAATATAAGTGAAATAGCTCATGAATTATGGTTATTACCCCTATTTTACCTTATTTACCGCTTTTGGAGATGAAAGGGTGGCTAAAAAATATTACAAATATTACAAATATTTTTAATGGATTCCGCAGGGGCCTAACTATATGTTTAGATAATTTTATGAATCCAAGTTAAATAGTTTTAAATTATCGTTATTATAGCCTTTATTATCCCTGTTTACCCCTTATTACCCCAATTTCGGGCACTAATACCAGGGGGATCTTAAAAGACTTTTGATGAGTTTTTCTATGTTACCTCAACAATATATGCTGAAATTTTCAGCTTGTCACGAATTTACTCCAGGTCTCTATGAGTTTTAGACTGATACCCCTGGACTAATACTGACCTAGCAGCACAAGGGTTAACTGGGAGGTTATGGCCTATATTTTCAGGGTTTGTTCTGTACGTTTTCGGGTTTTGTGTTTTTGTTCTTTATCGGAGTTTGTGTTTGTGTACGTTTTCAGCTTTTATTATTTAAATTATTAACAACTAAATTATTTTACTGATGATGATGCCAAGATGTGTGTTTGTGTACGTTTATGTGTACGACAGTATGAACAGTTTCTTACAGTTTTGACTCAATGCTGCTTTAATGCTGGCCCACCGTCTGCGATGCTGGCACGAACTTACATAAACATTGATTCAACGTCTCGACGTGTATGTTTGTGTACGTTTATATGTGTGGCCTTTATTTTGATAGTTTATGTTTGTGTACGTTTATGTGTGCGGTCTGTATTTTCAGGTTTGTGTCTGTGTGCGTTTATATGTACAGCCTACTCATACGGTAATGGCGGAGGCTGGGCACAGTTCGTCTCTTCTTCTTGTTTTTATTTTCAGGGTTTATGTTCGTGTACGTTTATATACGCGGTCCTAATTTTCATGATTTGGATTTTGCACGTATGTGCAGCCTTTATTTCAGCCTCTTTGCTTGTGTACGTTTATATGTGCGGCCTAAGTTTTCAGGGTTTATGTTTGTGTACGTTTATATGAGCGGCATATATTTCCAGGCTTTATGCTTGTGTACGTTTATATTTTTGGCCTTTTTTTCATGCTTTGTGTACGTGTATATGTGCGGTATATATTTTCAGGCGTTATGTGTGTGTACGTTAATATGTGCAATCTTTATTTTAAGGCTTTGTGCGGCCGTATGGACAGATAATGAATACGGTACTAGTTGGGTACAGCTCGTCTCTATTTCTGGTCCTTATTTTCAGCCTTTATGTTGGTGTACGTTTATATGCACGGCTTTTTTTCAGGCGATATGTTTGTGTACGTTTATCTGTGCGGCAGTATGGACAGATAACTCATACGGTACTGGCGGAGGCTGGGTGCAGTTCGTCTCTATATCTGGTCTAGTGTTTACATCTATACTATACACACTCTACATATTCCAAGTCGTCGACAGAGTCAGTAAAGTACTGCCTGCAAAATGGCCGTGGGATCTATGTGTAAGTGAAACTATTTAATAATTACCTATTATTATAATGCAATACAATGCAATACAGTGCAATACAATGCAATGCAATGCAATACAGTACAATAAAAAGCAATGCACTACAATGCACTACAATGCACTACAATGCACTACAATGCACTACAATGCAATGCAATGCAATGCAATGCAATGCAATGCAATGCAATGCAATGCAATGCAATGCAATGCAATGCAATGCAATGCAATGCAATGCAATGCAATAGAATGCAATGCACAGTGCATGTGAAGTAATGTTATGCAATACTATGCCATGCAGTGCAATGTAATACAATGGTGCGATACACAATGCAGTGCAATGCCATTTTGTGTTTATTTCAATTTTTTTATTTTTTTTTTATGTTTTATTGATGAAGTTTTTAGCATGGCTGCTAGCATAATAAACGCAGATATGGTGTGGCATGACATGGCATGACTTGGCATGAATTGGCATGACAATGCAATGCAATGCAATGCAATGCAATGCAATGCAATGCAATGCAATGCAATGTAATGCAATGCAATGCAATGCAATGCAATGTGATGCAATGCAATGTAACGTAACGTAACGTAACGTAATGAAATTAAATTAAATAATAAAAAAAAGCAATTGAAATTAGACGAAATGCTATGCAATATAATGCAATAGAATAGATTGTAATGCAATGCAATGCAATGCAATGCAATGCAATACAATGCAATGCAATGCAATGCATGCAATGCAATGCAATGCAATAAAATGCAATGCAATGAAATGCAATGCAATGCAATGCAATGAAATGCAATGCAATGCAATGTAATGTAATGCAATGAAATGAAATGAAATGCAAAGAGATAAAAATAAATAAATTAAATTGTAATGTGATGAAATGCAATGCAATAGAATAGATTGTAATGCAATGCAATGTAAAACAATGTAACTCAATGCATTACAATGCAATGTAATACAATATAACACAATGTATTGCAATGCAACTTTGTGGCATCCAAAAAATCAATTTCCGATATATCTATTTTTCATAAATATGCATATTTTTCATCATATTTTTGAACCTGGAAATTCTAGCTTCAAATGATGAAAAATATAAATAAACGATTCAGCGGTTAAGGGTCTAACATCATATTCTGTTTTTATTTCAGGAGACTGTATATAACGGATTTTTCGTGTTGACCTACTTTATTAGCGGAATCATCGCTTCTGTATATGGAGACCGTCACAGCTCTATAGGCGCGGCGGCGGTAAGTGACAAACTTGTACAAAGAGTACAAGTAAAACAATACATCAGGTATTAAAGGGTCGTATCTGCTACTTGCAGAGTAAAACGCTACAGCAGCAAAAGGATCGTATCAGCCACTTTACAAGTGGTAGATACGACCTTAAAATTCTATAGGTGCAGCGGCGGTATATGCCAAACATTCATGAAGAGTATAAGTAAAACGGACACTGACTTTGGTATTAAAGGGTCGTATCTGAACTTTATCAAAGTGGTGGTTACGACACTTTAATACCAAAGCAGCGGTAAGTAAAGGACATTCAAAACCAACCTAATTAAATTTTATCTTTTTCATTTGCCATTGAAAACATATTTTTCGTATTTTATTCACTGCTCAAATACTTCTAACATGTTATCTACATTGATTGATGGGAACAGGCAGAATCAACCTTTCTATTGCTCGTCAACCTAGCATAATATTCATCAAGAGGTCGATACATTTCAATATATTTGTTGTGTATTTTTTTATGCGTTTTCATGTTTTTTGGCAATTTGATAAGTGGCGTTTTACAATGTCACCATTCAAAAATAAATAAATAATGTAGAAAACTATCCTCTTGCCAGCGATCTTAAAGGTGATCTATCACCCCTTATATAGCATGAATAATTCTGTGACAAATAAATCAAAGTTGTCACAAGATGGGGCACAAGTGTTTCCTTATATGGGGTGATTGGATATCATGTGACCCTCTGAGAGGGTCACATGATAGCCAATCACCCCATATATGAGGTGATTGGATATCATGTGACCCTCTGAGAAGGTCACATGATCGCCAATCACCCCATATAAGGACATAATTATTCATACCATATAAGAGGTGATAGATCACTTTTAATATTTAATTTTTTTTTTTCAGTTTTTCTCTTTTTTCGCCATGGTGGTGTATGGCGTGGACGGGGGTCTCTGCCTCAGACGTTACAAAGGCTCCCAGCCGTCTCAGCCATCTGGAGATGCTGCGGCCACAGGTCCTACCACCACGGCCGCAGGGGATCCCGCCGCGAGGAGCCCCGCGTATTAACATCACCATGACAACAGAGAAACTGTCACAGCTGAGTCATTCCCAGCAGACATAAGACATTGAACTGAGTGTTATTAGTATATAAACATCACCATAGCAACAGATAACCCAGCTCTTAGTATGTATCATCATTCCCAGCAAACACGACACGCTAAAACAATGATGTTTTAATGTTGGGCCAGCGTCGCAGACGTTTGGCCAACATTAACCCTTTCAAGCCTGAATTTACAATTGTCATCTTCATCCACTACAAGCCGCGAATTGCTGTCGCAATTCTCGACTTGTAGTGGATGAAGATGATTTGATGTTGTTTAAAAATTAAAGAAAATTGCCATCAATTGGTAAACAAGTTTCATGGAAATATTCATTCTAAAACCCTTGGTTGTAGGAAAATTAAGTCTGTTTTCAGGGATGTAAAATGATGCTTTAATGCATCGTGAGGGCTGAAAGGGTTAAAATATCATTGTCTCAGCGTGTCCTGTTTACTGGATTACAGCAGCAGAGGAAGTGTCATAGCTGAGTGCTTAACCCTTGTCCTGCTAGGCCCGTATATATACGGCTTCAAATTGATTTTAAGCCAAATAATATGTCACTGAAAATGGATAATATAGTTTGTGGTAGATGCTCAGTTAGTCAAATAAATCAATTTAGGAGATGTATATCTTCAAAAAATATAAATGTTTTTTCGTCATTTGAAGCTGGAAATTGCGTTAGCAATTCCAGCCTCAAATGACAAAAAAATACAATTGCAACAATTCAGCAGGACAAGGGTAATATAATAACACGACCATAGCAGATAACTTATACAGAAGGTCACAGCCAAGGTCATAGCATCATCATATCAGCAGAGGAACTGTCACAGCTGAAAACTCCTTTTAGAAGCATTACCATAGCAATAGGGGAACTATAGTACAATAGCTGATCTGTCTGTATATTAGCATCACAGTAGCAACAGACAAACAATTGATTACAACCAGAAGGGCAAGCTGAGAGCTCACTGTACTAGCATCAACATAGAAATTTAAATTCCATGGCAAATAAAATTAAATCTGATAAGCATTATTGATGTATGGTAAAAAAAGGTTTTATAAAACGTGATATAAAAAGTTGTGTGATATATACAGCCACCACAGATTTTTAAATCATTAAAACTGATATTTCCTAGGGGAATAGGAATACTGTGTGTACATAAATGAAAATGAAATGAATCGGGCTTTAGGCCACCTTTGTGCACATATAGGCTAAACTGGGCCAGGAGAACCCCCTGAGGATGGTGAGATGATTGAGATGACACTGTCCTCCAGACACAGTATTCGAAATTCGAGCCCTGGCAGTCTGAGGCCGAGCACGCTACCTCTCGGTCACGGAGGCTCCCCGCAATACTGACTTTCACACGTGGATGGGGAAGAAACATTTTTTGTTTCTTTCAAACCGCCGCGACCGGGAACCGGACCCCGAACTCTGGCGTGAAAGGCAGCGGTGCTAACCACTACCCTAGGGCCCCCGCCCACTGTGTGTTCATATGTATCAGCCACCGGAATTAACATTTGTGGATAAATGGAACTTTGTTTTATTTAGTTGAAGCCTAAAAATATGAAATAACAGAACATAAAACTTGTTTTGTTAACATTTCTTTCATGATGACAATAATTGCTTTAGTTAGCTTTGAATGCACCTAAATTCACCTAAATTCTTGTTTTCACTTTGAAATTCTTCTTCTGAGATTGAGGTTAATGTCATTTAATTGCATTTGTTGTGAAGTAGTCAAAATATGAGACTGGCTTTATCTGCAAATCGTTTATTGAATGGTCCCCTTGCATATCTCAAAAACAATGTCTTCCCATCCCAACAAACACGAGGGGTTGGGCAATGTTGCTTTAATGTTGGCCAAACGTCTACGAAAATTGTCCAACCTCAAACCAACATGGGCCCAATGTCGCGTATTTACCGTGATATACCTGATTTACCACTGGTTTTATTGGTGAACACGAGTGCCGTTCAATAACCGGTACTTGACGGTGTTGTGGGTCTAAGTGCACCATAATGTAATGTACACACGTAAACTCAAGTACAGTCAGTGCTTATATCTGCCCCAACATTAAATCAGCTTTGGATCAACGTTTTGTGATTTCTGGATGAAATAAACACTTTGCACAATGTTGTTTTAATATTGGGCCGGCGTTGTTGATGGTGGACCAACAAAGAACACAACATTGGGGCAAAATTGTGTGTACTGGATACGAACGTATGGATTTAATCATTGAATTTAAAAGTAGGGCCTACAAATGCATCAGGTTTTTTTGGCTGACAGAAGAAACTTTCTATCAATGGTATTCCCAAATATTTGAACTTAAATTTAATAAATCTGAATCATTTTCACTCAATAGAAATTGTGGTAGCGAGAAACAATTCCTAGTAGTTGAAAATGCAATTGTCTACCGAACACACCAATGGTGTTTTTATTTGCTATTCACCATTGCCCTATATCTCCCCTTGATCTCCCCTTGACACGCATGATGTTAGTTTTATTTGCTCTTCACTATTGTCCTAACTATACTCTTGACTAATGTCAGCTGTGAAACATGATGAGCAGCTCAATTACGTGTAGGCTATATAGAAAACGGTTCAAGTGTTCTAGAAATAACAAAAATAGGATCATTATTATACACCGATATAAAGAATAATCGATTTTTTTTCATTGTGATTTTAAATTTTCCGTCATTTGGTTAAAGAAATGACGCAAATCACCACACAGTCTCTCGAGCTTGCAACAAATACCCACGGATCAATCGATCAATCAATCAGTCATATTGTAAGATATGCTGGTGTAGCTGAATGTCTTTAACCGTTTTCATAATGGTTTGTTCGCTGTGATTTCTGCTGATTATTGCAAAATAGTACTTCAACCCTTATGCTCCTAGGACCTTATATATACGGTTTTAAGCACACTTCAGACTAAATAAAACGCCACTGAAAGCCATAAACTATTTGTAATAGATGCTCAGTGATTTTAAGAAATACTTTCCACAGATGTTTGAAAAAAATAGTAATATTTATCGTCATTTTAGCTGAAAATTGCGTCAGCAATTCCGGCTTTAAATGAATGAAAAATGGAAGCAAATAATTCAGCAGGACATGGTTTAAATTGTGCACAGAACAAAAACGCATTTAGACGCGATATAAGAGACATTTGACCATGATTATAAAAAAATATCCTCTTGCAATTTCGGACTTCAACAATGTATAGCCCGCATTCGGTATATACACCGCACTAGGCCTTCCAAGGAGTAAACATTTAAAAATGTGCTGAGCTGTTCAGTTGCTTTAACTTTCCTTTAACTTTAATTGTTTGCTTCTATGTTTCGTCATTTAAAGCTGGAATTGCTAACGCAATTTCCAGCTTCAAATGACGAAAAATATTCCTATTTATGGAAAATAGATATCTCCCAAAATGTGTTGTTTCATTAAATGAGCATCTAACACAAAACATTTTATCAATTTCAGTACTTTGTAATAATAATAATAATAATAATAAAAATCTTTATTTAAAGAGGGTGAACCCAATGAGCATTTTCCCATCTTCCTTGGGGCCCTCAAACATTCATAACTACAAAATACATAATACATAAGTAATAATGAATAAAGTAATAATATATATACAGCATTAATTGATATTGATAAATTGAATTTGATAAATTCATGAACATTTATTAGGAATTGACTGAGATATCGGCTAACATCAATCACCACGGTTAATGTGGATGTGACTATAGATTATTGTATGCACTCCCTAATGAGAATCCTAGCATTATATTGTATACTTTATGGTTGTATGTCACACCTGTTAAGGACTCTCAATCCACAGACATCAAACATGTTCAAGTGGGTGACATGAGGGATCACATTAAGCATTGGTCTATCAATTAATATATATATAGTATACACAAAGAACCACTGTACAGGTTTACCATTGTACCACCAGTAAAAAAATATTGTGCTGCTGAATTGTATGTTTTTAGTTTTCATTCATATAATGCTGGAATTAAGTGAGCAATTTTCAGTTTTAAATAACGATATTAAATATAGACACCACTCAAATTTATTGATTTAAATTTAAATCATTTGCATTAGAGCCCTCTTTCGTTTGAAAACTGATGTACACGGGTGGAGCACTACAATTAGGACGATTTTTATTGCAGTATTTCTATAAAACCAGTAACTCTTATGCTGCTGAATTGTTCGTTTCTATTTTTCATTTATTTAAAGCTGAAATTGAGTGAGCAATTTGTAGTCTCAAATGATGAGGGAAAAATTATATTTCTCGAATTTAATGATTTGATTATCTACGGACACTTCACAGACTGCTTAATCATTTTTGAAAGTAATCTATTTCATTTGAGAACGTACATACATGTGCACGTCGTGAAACCCTCCAGTTTATTTATCCCTTATACAAGGGATAAAAAAACTGAAGGGTTTCACGTTTATTGCAGAATTCCTAGAAAACTAATGCAAATGTTTCTCAATCATCCAACAACTAATACACTGGAAGCTTGTTAACACCAATGGTTCTCTCAATATTTCACTGTAGTTTACACGGAAACTATTTTGTAAATGTTCTCTATGTAGCACAGAGAAATACAGAGTCGTGATTTACATAATACATCGTAGAGAGGCATGTGGCACAATGGCTAGAGCGTGAAGCTTTGCCGATGTCGCCCGACGCTGCCAGTCGTGCGTTTTCGAAGCACGCTTGGTGCAGAAATTTCAAAGAAATATAATTTTTCTCTCCTCTCAATCTTGGCACATTGTTTCGATGTTGTATTTTTGGGCACGGCACTTCACCTTCAAATGCTTGGAGATGGCAATGTGTAAGATAAGTTCAATGCGCCGAAATGGCTGCAGGACTGTATTTTATCTCTAGAGTTGAAATGCCACACGAATGAACAGGTCCAGTGACAAGAGGGTAAGATGTAAAGTCCGATGATAGGTCTTCAGACCTGATATCAGACTATAAACCTGCACCTTTATCTTTTATAATAACTTTATATTTTATGAATGCACTAGTAAACACGTTGTGGTCCTCCATGGCGCTGTGGGCGGGTGTGATTATGACGGGTTGGATTGAATACCACTCTGGCCATTGAGTTATCACTTACAACGCTGAATTTTTTTAAAATAAATCATGGGGACCAAAGGGCCTTTTCACAATTTGAATCATCTTATTCACCTCTTTTTTGCTTCATTTGACTACCTATGTTATGGGGGTACGGCCATTATAACATTTGACTACCTATGTTATGGGTCTACGGCCATTATAACATTTGACTACCTATGTTATGGGTCTACGGCCTTTTATAACATTTGACTACCTATGTTATGGGGGTACGGCCATTATAACATTTGACTACCTATGTTATGGGTCTACGGCCATTATAACATTTGACTACCTATGTTATGGGTCTACGGCCTTTTATAACATTTGACTACCTATGTTATGGGGGTACGGCCATTATAACATTTGACTACCTATGTTATGGGTCTACGGCCATTATAACATTTGACTACCTATGTTATGGGGGTACGGCCATTATAACATTTGACTACCTATGTTATGGGTCTACGGCCTTTTATAACATTTGACTACCTATGTTATGGGGGTACGGCCATTATAACATTTGACTACCTATGTTATGGGTCTACGGCCATTATAACATTTGACTACCTATGTTATGGGTCTACGGCCTTTTATAACATTTGACTACCTATGTTATGGGGGTACGGCCATTATAACATTTGACTACCTATGTTATGGGTCTACGGCCATTATAACATTTGACTACCTATGTTATGGGGGTACGGCCATTATAACATTTGACTACCTATGTTATGGGTCTACGGCCTTTTATAACATTTGACTACCTATGTTATGGGGGTACGGCCATTATAACATTTGACTACCTATGTTATGGGTCTACGGCCATTATAACATTTGACTACCTATGTTATGGGTCTACGGCCTTTTATAACATTTGACTACCTATGTTATGGGGGTACGGCCATTATAACATTTGACTACCTATGTTATGGGTCTACGGCCATTATAACATTTGACTACCTATGTTATGGGTCTACGGCCTTTTATAACATTTGACTACCTATGTTATGGGGGTACGGCCATTATAACATTTGACTACCTATGTTATGGGTCTACGGCCATTATAACATTTGACTACCTATGTTATGGGTCTACGGCCTTTTATAACATTTGACTACCTATGTTATGGGGGTACGGCCATTATAACATTTGACTACCTATGTTATGGGTCTACGGCCATTATAACATTTGACTACCTATGTTATGGGGGTACGGCCATTATAACATTTGACTACCTATGTTATGGGTCTACGGCCTTTTATAACATTTGACTACCTATGTTATGGGGGTACGGCCATTATAACATTTGACTACCTATGTTATGGGTCTACGGCCATTATAACATTTGACTACCTATGTTATGGGGGTACGGCCATTATAACATTTGACTACCTATGTTATGGGTCTACGGCCTTTTATAACATTTGACTACCTATGTTATGGGTCTACGGCCATTATAACATTTGACTACCTATGTTATGGGTCTACGGCCATTATAACATTTGACTACCTATGTTATGGGTCTACGGCCATTATAACATTTGACTACCTATGTTATGGGTCTACGGCCATTATAATTTTGTTAATTCTTTTAGTGTGGGGATCGACTGTAGACGTCTGAAGTCGATCCCCACACTGGAATGTTCAACTCTGTGGGCACACTGTTCACACTCAGTCCACAGGGTCGGTGGTTCGATGACCGAGCTGGGCAGTTTCTACACTGTCACATACACGTATTGCTGTTCATTTTATTAGCATCTGCTCCTGGTTGTTAAATATGTATTGAATCGTCGATCACACTAAATGCAACATAGTATTTTACCTACCTAGTGTAGTGGATCGTGATAAATAGACACATTTTTCGAGTGATAACGATTTTTGTATTTAACCTGACTTTAATGGGTTCGCACCAAACATCACCAATTAATATGCTGTGAACATATGGTATTTCTGTATATTTGTTTAACCCTTTCAGGCCTGGATTTATCCTTGTCATCTTCATCCACTACAAGCCGCGAATTGCTGTCGCAATTCTCGACTTGTAGTGGATGAAGATGATTTGATGTGGGTTAAAAATTAAAGAAAATTGCCATGTAATGGTGAACCAGTTTCATGGAAAGTTTCGCTCTAAAACCCTTTATTGTAGGAAATTGAGTCTGTTTTCAGTGATGTAAAATGATGCTTTAATGCATCGTGAGGGCTTAAAGGGTTAAACTAGATAATGCATCTTAAAAAAGACAACCAGCGTAATCATGATAATCGTTGTTGTTAATTTTGATTGTTATTTATAAAATGTACATAGCAACGAAATAGAGCTTAAGTTCCGTTGTCAGGGTAACATGTGCTAGTGGTAATTAAAGAATGTAATGTATCACTTTGAACCCATTGCAAGCCAAGTTATGTGATTTTAATTTTCACACACCCGTGTGTCTGGCCATACCGACAACTTAAATTGGGTGACAATACCCATATTTGTTTAATTTGGGACCAAACACTTGGGAATCTTGATGTTTAACCCTTTCAGGCCTGAATTTACCATTGTCATCTTCATCCACTACAAGCCGCGAATTGCTGTCGCAATTCTCAACTTGTAGTGAATGAAGATGATTTGATGTGGGTTGAAAATTAAAGAAAATTGCCACGTATTGGTAAACCAGTATCATGGAAATTTTCATTCTACGACCCTTTAATATAGGAAAATTAAGTCTGTTTTCAGGGATGTAAAATGATGACTTAATGCATCGTGAGGGCTCAAAGGGTTAAACACACATTAAATTCCGAGTAACTGTGATTTGATTGGCTAAGAAAACAGATTAAAACGATTATAGTCATGATCAGTGCATGGGCAAATAATAATTTGCAATTTAAAAAAATCTAACAACGTGACTTTACACTTTCGTGAGTTATGGTGAGCACTCACGCACGCCAAGCCTGTTAATGACTGTCTACTTAAGTGTGTAGATATTTTAGCATGAAAAGCAACAATATTACTAATCCCAAAGTAGCTAATTGCTTGTTTTTCAAGCAGTTATTTGTGGAAAAAAATAGCAATAAATGCTCACTTCTAAAATAATCTGTTATAGCCTTTTACCTTTGCAAGACAAACAACGGTAACAGCTTACGTTTCAAGTAAACAGTTACCGCTATTTAACATTGCGGTACATAACACATTACACACATAGTGTACTATTACCATGTTACATATAAGGTTTTACAATGTGGTTACTAGTGTAGAATAGATAGAATGAAATAAACTGATTTTTTGATACCTATTGTTTTTGTTTACACGCCGTAGAAACTTCACGCTCATGTTGTGTGAAGAAATCCTAGCTGATAAGATTAAGTATCTCCCAAATATCAAAATAACAGTTACTGTTGTTTGCCTTTGAAAGGCAAACAACAGTAACTGCTATTTTTTCTAACATAGAAGTGTCAGGTTCTTGATTCTCTCAGAATCTTAGCTGAAAATCTGAATTATATCCATATTTAAAAATAAACAGTTACAGCTTTTTGCGTTTGCAAGACAAAAAAAAGTAATTGTTTATTTTCTAACATAAACATGTCAAGTCTTTATTCTCTCAGAATCTTAGATGGACATCTGATTTCTCTCCCATTTTTACAAGTAAAGAGATACAGCTTTTTGCGTTTGCAAGACAAAAAAGAAGTAACTGTTTATTTTTCAGTAAGTACTGTAGCATAGCAAAAAACAGGACGTTGGTCAAATGTCAATGCTACTTTAACCTTCTGCGCGCTGTCCCAACATTAACCCTTTAATCCCTCACAATGCATTAAAACAGCATTTTGCATCTCTGAAAACAGACATAATTTACCTACAATGGACGTAGGCGCATTTTCCATCCGGCGAAACCCTAAAAAATCCACGACATGGAGTACCTGGCACATATATAAGGCCATGAATGATATCATGAATGATAACAGGCCTTGCTAAGTTACTCCCGTGGCACAATAGCACAATAGTGCGTACTGCCACGTAATATACAGATACAGATGACACTATTTTACCAACATGACTATTTTTTTATATTTCCCACCCACTTCAAGTCCTCTTTATCCACTGCAAGTCGAGAATTGTGACAACAATTCGCGGTTTGTAGTGGATGAAAGGGTTGAATTAAATAATTTAAACTTTCACCCGCCACTCACTTGAAGTTGTGTCTCGCTACCGCGACCCACAACTTCAAGTGGGTGAAAATTACTCATAATTATTTGCTTGATTTGAGACAAAACATTTGCAAACCTTGAAGCTTAATTTGGGACCACACATTTGGAAATCTGGATTTTTAAACACTGATTTATTTCCCAATTACTGTGATTCAACCTGTTCATAAAACAGATTTAACTCTTACAGTGCGGGGATTGACTTTAGTCGTCAGAATCTGACGTCTGTAGACGTCGGATTCTGACGACTAAAATCGATCCCCGCACTGTAAGAGCAAATATATTTCCAATGGCCGTAGACCCATAACATAGGTATTCAAATGAATCGGAAAGAGCTAACTAAGACATTTATGATAATTTCAAGGTGAAAAAAACCTTTGGTTGAGATGTTTTTTCTACAAATTAATGCAGCGCTTTAAGGGTTAAACATACAATAGTCGCCCTTAGCGCTGTAAGGGTTCAAACAGCATTGGGACAATGCGGTATGTCTGCTGGGTTAAAACAGCTCCTTGGGATGACATCAATTTTCGTTTTTAGTTTTGTAATGAAGTAGTGTATCCCCAGATCATGATTTTATTTTTTTCAAAGTTTTTAGATTTTTTTAAATATTTGTTATCAACATTTCTATGAATCTGCTTAAAACCCAAACAAACTTTTTGTATACATAAACACCTGCTAGAAGACAGTTAAATGTTCCTACAGCATTGGGCCACATGTTGATGCCGTCGGCCCAGCGTTGGGCAGACAATCAGTGCTGCAGGTGTATCCCCTCATGCCCTGACTATAAGACACCAATTAGCGGCCATTGCTTTAATCTCACCGTCCAAGACGTGGGAATATGTGGTGTAAAGAGTGTTGTATATTGCTGACTTGTTTAGATTACATGGCAATATACGACCTGGAAATATTTCACTCTTTTTCGGTGCTTCAAAATTGTTTTTTGACTTTTTTATATTTTTAGTTAAGATCAGTAGGCTACATAGCTTCATATAAATTATTTTTTCAAAATTGACAACATTAAAAATGGCTCATCACAAGGGGTCCCTTAAACCCTTACAACGCTGAAATCTTTTTGTATAAGCCAGGGGAACCAAAGGGTTATTTTTAATTTGAAATCATCATAAATGTCTTTAGTTAGCTCTTTCCGCTTCATTTCAATACCTATGTTATGGGACCGTTTACGTTCATTATAAATATTTTAATTATCTTCACTGATTATCTGTGGTCTGTGCTTAAGTACCCATGCATATTTTAGTTCTTTCAACGCGGAGACCGTCTTTATACGTCCGAATCTGACGTCCACAGACGTCAGATTCTGAAGTATAAAGACGGTCCCCACACTGAAAGGGTTTCATGTCACGTCGTTTCATAAACATTGTAATATTATCATGGGTAATATCTTGTTTTACACTTGGCTCATCAATGTTCTGTTAGCGTGTTATTACTTACTCTGACTGGCTTTACTAGATTTAGAATAAAATAAACAGTTGTTTTCTAACTATATGGTTTTTTATTTATACGTCAACAAAAATACCCGGATCTTTTTTCAGAAAATAATCTTTCCTAAAATCGTCTCTCTTACTTAAAAAAATATTTAATTCCACCAAGGAAAACATAACCAGCTGATTCTTTTTTCCTTGATTCTACTGGGAGTTTGAAAGCTAGGATATTTGTATAAAATCTTAAATCAGTACCATCCCCCCCCCCCCCAATTCAAAAATTACATCAATTTTATTAATAACATATAAAATAAGAATATTTCACAAAGAATCATAGGGTTACGTAATATATATATTGACATTGATATATATATATATATATTGCAGCCTTTTTTAATTTGTGTATATAGCCTGGGCTGGAATTTGACATATTGAACTTTGCTCGGCATTTTAGTGCAAAGCTTTTTATCCACTTGTTTTTACAGAATTTTTGTGAGCCGAATTTGAATCTGTTGAATAACATTATATATTTGGTGTCCTTCACCTTCAAATTAGCAATACAAAAATGGCCGCCAAAACCACTCTTTTATATATTTTTGTTGCACATAAATGCACAATTCTGGTTTCAGCATGACTTTTGTGTTGATACATTTATGCCTCATGTTTGTCAATGTGAAGTGACCTCTGTTTGACCTTCAAATTCAAAATGATTATCGCCAGCACACAAATAAAAGCATCTGAACTATAATGTAATAAGCAACATTTTTAAATGGGAATCTAAAAAAAAACATAGACTAGGTAATACGGCAGATTAGGTTACAAGGCATTCTGAACTAGGTTTAATATATTCTTACCTGCTTTGATATGCTTAATATTTAGAATGAAGTCATGATTTTAATTGTAAATATGCAAAATGGGAGTCATCTTGGATTTTACGATAATATATAGGTCATCCGATGAGAAATAAACATCAGAAATATGTGATTCGGCCCCCAAGTCATGTAAAAAACATAAAGAGGTGTCATTTAATTTGATAGCTATTTTGTTTTTGTTGATATAAAAATAAGGGGTTTCTTTACATTTTACGGCCATTTAGTATTTTATTAAATTGAAGATGAAGGTCACTAAATATAAAATGTTATCCGACCGATTCGAATTTTTAAAACGGACAAATTATGTAAGAACAAGTGGATAACAAATTATACACTAAAATGCCGAGCGGAGTTCAACGTTTCAGATTTCAGCCAGATACATGCATTTTCATAAAAGGCTGCAATATTCTTCCATATAAAAAATATATGACATTTATATATATTTTTTAAACACTCATTTTTAAGAATACACATAGCAGAGTTCCGTTAACATGGTTAACATTGGACAGATATTGATATGCCCAGTCGTTTGTCATTGTGTCGTTTCCTTTGACCATGTTGATTAGTTTGTTTTGCTGTTCATTTTGATTATTTTATAACAAAAATCATGCTGAGCGTATGTAGAGAGACGACTATTTACTCTACTACAGTCTGTGATATATAATTAGCATTTAGAACGTGAATGTAATAATCTGTGGGATATCACATGTATAGAACAGCAACGACAGACGTTTACGTAACCCTACCCCCTCCCCAATTCTAGACAGGTTTTGATGTACCCTCATATAAGTGGTTTTTACTGTTAACATCTTATTTAATGTTTTGGACATACCATGGCTTAAAAACAAGGGTAAAATGTGTCGCGTACGGTGGCCTCCGGGCGTGTATATATTTGATGGTCCTCCTCAGGCTCAAAATAAATAATACTTCAAACAATAAATCCAAATCCGGAAATAGCGCAATTTCTAACTAAAGTCTGTCCGACGGTGGAGGATGGTCCAAAATGAAAGTTAGCTTTTCGGTATCCAGTCAGTCAATTCTCAACCGATTGTCATGAAATTTTGTAAACCCTATTTTCTAGTCATTTGGACATTGATCCTGAATTTTTTTTTCAAATATTGTATAGTTCAAAAGTTAGACCATTTGACATGTAGTAAATGGCTATTTATGACGCTCCTCTATAACATGTATAAGCCCATTAACTTCATTCCGGTTTATTCTCAGAATTGCGTTACATGTCAAATGGTCTAACTTTTGAAATGCTAAATGGAATTTCCGGAAATTTTCAAGGTTGTTGCCAAATGACTAGATAATAATGGTTACAAAATTTCGTGACCATCGCTGGAGAATTGACTGACTGGATACCGAAAAGCTAACTTTCATTTTGAACCATCCTCCACCGTCGGACAAACTTTATCAGTGGCGGCTCCGAAAGGGGGGGGGGTCAGGGGGTTCTGACCCTCCTTTTTCAAAAAGAAATTGCCTCAACATTGATAAAAACTGTCAAAATATCGGTATTTGACACTCCCCGAGCCGAAAGAATTAAAAAATTATAAAGGATGTTGCAAATTGAAAAAAACCCTTTGGTCTCCATCAGGGTTGGGGTCGATTATAATCATATTCGTCGATTACGATTTTTAATCGATTACATTGTAATCAAAATCATCAATTTATAAGGATACCTTTGTTATCCCATAACTCACATCGCAGATAATAAGTAGAATCGCGCAGAATAGAATATTTTATTAGGTTCAGTAAGATAGTTTGTGACATTCTGACATTCTTGAACACAATATGAATAAATAAAACAAAGTATATTTCAATTGCAGTTGTTTTTATTTATAGTTTGTTATAGTATGTCATTATTATTAATAAGAATTCCTAAGATGATTTTAATCACCCGTAATCGTGACTGTAATCACGAAATATGATTATTGTTATCACAATCAGAATCGTAATCGAAAAAATAGAGTGTAATCATAATCGTAATCGATAATTTTTAATGGCATGTAATCATAATCATAATAGTAATCGATAATTATAATGACGAATAATCATAATTATAATCGTAATCGATAAATAAAAATGACATATAATCATAATCGTAATCGTAATCATCAATTGTAATCGACCCCAACCCTTTCGTCTCCATAGCGTTATACAAAAATATTCCAGCGTTGTAAGGGTAACGAACTCTTATTTCCAGAAAAATTGACCCTTACAGCGCGGGGGTCGACTTAAGTCGACAGAATCTGACGTCTGTGGACGTCAGATCGACTTAAGTCGTCAGAATCTGACGTCTGTAGACGTCAGATTCTGTCGACTTAAGTCGATCCCCGCACAAGACGACAGAATCTGACGTCTGTAGACGTCAGATTCTGACGACTTAAGTCGATCCCCGCACAAGACGACAGAATCTGACGTCTGTAGACGTCAGATTCTGACGACTTAAGTCGATCCCCGCACTGTAAGATAAAACATATTTATATTGGCCGGAGGCCCATAACATAGTTATTCAAATGAATCAGAAAGAGCTAACTAAGACATGTATGATGATTTCAAATTGAAAAAAAGACCCTTTGGTTGCGATGTTTTTTTTACAAATTAATTCAGCGCTTTAAGGGTTAAGATACTTTTCTAAAGGAAATGACAGAAAGTCAAGATAAAAAAATGAAATGAATCGGGCTTTAGGCCACCTTTGTGCACATATAGGCTAAACTGGGACAGGAGAACATCAGGAGGATGGTGAGATGATTGAGATGAAACTGTCCTCCAGACACAGGACTCGAAATTCGAGCCCTGGCAGTCTGAGGTCGAGCACGCTACCTCTAGGTCACGGAGGCTCCCCACAATACTGACTTTCACACGTGGATGGGGGAGAAACATGTTTTGTTTCTTTGAAACCGTCGAGAAAGTCAAGATAATCTCAGTCCCAGGATTTTGTTTGTGGGATGGTTCTTAGTCCTAGTCAGTATTGTGGGGAGCCTCCGTGACCGAGAGGTAGCGTGCTCGGCCTCAGACCACCAGGGTTCAAATTTCGAATCCTGTGTCTGGAGGACAGTGTCATCTCAATCATCTCACCATCCTCAGGAGGTTCTCCTGGCCCAGTTTAGCCTATATGTGCACAAAGGTGGCCTAAAGCCCGACTCATTTCATTTTTTTAGTCTTAGTTTATTCTGATGAATGACTAATTCTCAGCGCCTCATTATCATATGACAATGACGTCACTGATCACAAGACCATGATGATGACGTCACTGATCACATGACCTGAGTGTCTTGTGATAACTGGAGACAGGTACTGCGCTGAGATCTCGATATTGGCCCAATGTCGGTCCATTGCTGCCCGTCTGAGACGTGCCTACAGCATTAGACCAACGTCTGATGATATGTCTCAGGTAGACGGGTCAAAGTTCACTGTGTAATGGCGGCATTCACCTGACTGTTATCATAATGTACAAACAGACGTGTAAAGCTAAGTGGGCGATAAAACAATCACTTATTAACCAGTACCCCCCCCCCCCCCGACACACAGGCGACATTGACCAAATGCTGGAAATGCCATAGACGACGGGCCAGCATAAATCCAACATTGAGACAATATCCAGTGCTGGCTGAGCAAGCCACACTGATACATTAATTTTCATCCATGCCGATGTCTGTGTCGCCAAAGCGGCACAGCCATCGGTGTAGATAAAAATTACCAATACACGTGCATAATTTAACATATAATTATCTCATCTTGCAAAAATGCAGGGCATGAAAATAATAATTCAAATTTCTAACTATAATTGCTATATTTTATAATTATGTCAGCCTCTAGTGTAGTGAGGGTGTTTCGGCCCACAGTATAGAGAGGGTTGATCTCGACCCAGCTCGTAGTATAAGTGATTTCGGCCTGGTGTTGTCTGTACGTCAGTTACGCGCGGTAAGGCCCTGCAATACGTCACACGGGTACGTCAGTGACGCCGTACGTCAAACGTAAACTCACAGACAAGTGAGCGTGGAACGCCAGAGATGAAACACTGGACAAGATAAAGGAATATCAAAGACAAAAACAGCCTATTTTACAGTAAGACACAGGTAAGTGATATAGCCTACAGGTGTAGAACAAGCTCCCCGTGATATCACAGCCCGGAATGTATGAGGTGTGATAACAGTCTAAGGTGGGGACATAACTATATCAGACGTTACCGATATCAACCCATATTACATCATCGTCAATTATAACCCTCACAATGCCGACATATTTGTGCATAAACCATGAAAACCAAAGGGTTTTTTCAATTTGAAATCATCATTAATGTCGTAGTTATCTGTTTCCGTTTCATTTGAATACTTATGTCATGGGCTTACTGTCATTACAAATATTGTAATTCTTTCAGTGCGGGGGCTTTCTTTATGCGTCATAAACTGACGTATTTTGACGTTAGCATCTGAGTCTTTAGACGTCAGATTCTGACGTCTAAAGAGATGTCAGATTCTGACGTCTAAAGGCGATCTAAGCGCTGAATGTTTAACAAACCGATTCTGATTTAGGAATGTTGAGTGAGTGAAAAGTGTTGATATTAAAAGTAAACGATTTAAAAGGCGAGCATTAATTTCGAATTTTACACATTTCATGTACTGTTTATATTAATCCTTTCATCGCTAACACGAACATAGTCGTTATTAATTTGTTTTATTCGCTGATTACAAATGTGTGTTTAAACATCCAAGATTTGCAAATCTTTGATCACAACTTAAGCAAATGAGCAATTTTCACCTATTTGAAGTTGTCAATCAAGGTAGTGAGACACAACCCGAAGTGAATGAAAAGTTGAATTATTAAACTGAGCGATTTAAGGGTTCCTCCGATTTAAATCTCTTCGCACCAAGATGTTCGTCTATTTTTCATTTTTTGCAAATTCCAACTGACTGACATGAACCAATTTAAATTTTGTTTTGTGTAGTGTGATCAGTGCATTAAATAGTTTAATCTGCAAATTGTCAATTTTTATAATGGTAGGCTTATATCTTTGGTCCTGCGCAATTACAGCTTGACTCTTGAGTGAGAAGTTCGGTGGCACAACAGTTAAAACCATGAAATCACAATAGTCTGATCATAATTCCGGTACTATCAGAACTACAGACAGCCCACCCAGTTAACACAAAAAACATTTGTATAACATTTACACAATGTTGAACCAACGTCGAAGACGTTGGGCCGACGTTGCATCAATGTTATAGAAATGTTTTGTGTTTATTGGGAAGTGCTCTAAAGAGGGAAACAGCAGTAACTGCTAACGTTTCAAATAAAAAAATGTTTGCCTGTTGCTTGCCTTTGCATGACTTGCAGTACTTTTTCAAACATTTTCCAACACAAAAGATTCGCCAGGGCAACATCTGACATTAAATCAACACTGGACAAATGTGTCATTCTCCATTCATATTAACTATGTATTTATGCAGGAATACTTGGCAAAGACTGGAGTATCCTGTCTACTGAAGTCTGGTCACACGTGTGAGCTATATAGACTACTGCAGCTCCAGGGCATGTCACTCACTCACTCACTCACTCACTCACTCACTCACTCACTCACTCACTCACTCACTCACTCACTCACTCACTCACTCACTCACTCACTCACTCACTCACTCACTCACTCACTCACTCACTCACTCACTCACTCACTCACTCACTCACTCACTCACTCACTCACTCACTCACTCACTCACTCACTCACTCACTCACTCACTCACTCACTCACTCACTCACTCACTCACTCACTCACTCACTCACTCACTCACTCACTCACTCACTCACTCACTCACCCACCCACCCACCCACCCACCCACCCACTCACTCACTCACTCACTCACTCACTCACTCACTCACTCACTCACTCACTCACTCACTCACTCACTCACTCACTCACTCACTCACTCACTCACTCACTCACTCACTCACTCATGCCTTCTTGTGACGATTATACCATTTTCGGTTGAATTAATTGCACCCAATATTTGCAATACTCACTCACTCACTCACTCACTCACTCACTCACTCACTCACTCACTCACTCACTCACTCACTCACTCACTCACTCACTCACTCACTCACTCACTCACTCACTCACTCACTCACTCACTCACTCACTCACTCACTCACTCACTCACTCACTCACTCACTCACTCACTCACTCACTCACTCACTCACTCACTCACTCACTCACTCACTCACTCACTCACTCACTCACTCACTCACTCACTCACTCACTCACTCACTCACTCACTCACTCACTCACTCACTCACTCACTCACTCACTCACTCACTCACTCACTCACTCACTCACTCACTCACTCACTCACTCACTCACTCACTCACTCACTCACTCACTCATGCCTTATTGTGACGATTATACCATTTTCGGTTGAATTAATTGCACCCAATATTTGCCTCGTACATTATACTGTTTCAATTGGTACACACTCGAAGTGGTGACTTTCTACCGCGGCTATCCCCCCCTCCCCCCCACAATTGTATCAAATGGTTAAAAAATTCGTTTAATATTGTATGCCACGCGCTGTAAGAGTAAAAATATTCATAATGGCCATGGACCCATACCATAGGTATTCAAATAAACCGGAACGAGCTAACTAAGACATTCATGACTATTTCAGAATAAAAAAACCCTTTGGTCTCCATGAATTTTACAAAAAAGAATTCAGAAAAAAAAACGGCTATACGTGTGATTAGCAATGTAAAGGACCTAGTGCTTCACATGGTACTTAAAGGGTTGAATATATAACCCATGTCCATGTAATTAACCCTTTAAACCCTCACGATGCATCAACGCAGCATTTTATATCTCTAAATAATGATTAAATTTCCTGAAACTAAGGGTTTTAGAATTAAAATTGTCATGCAACTGTCTTATTAATAACAATATATTGTTTTCATTTGCCACCCACTACACTTCAAGTCATCTTCATCCACTACAAGGCGAGAATTGCGAGAGCAATTCGCGGCTTGTAGTGGGTGAAGATGACAATGGTAAATTCAGGCGCGACCAAAGAAAAGATACACGTATATGGTCAGGTATCACATTACAGTAAGCACCACTGCACACTCAAGGCCTTTGAACAGTTTGGAGCACTTTATATGCATAACATCAAATTCAGGCTTGCATAATATTCGGGCTTGAAAGTGTTAAACCTGTCTTTATGAATATGTTGTTGATTTGTGATGTTGATAGATAACTGTAAACATGATAACATATTGTACAACGTCTGAGATAAATGTCTTGTAGACAGCCAGCCCATATTAATCCTTACAACATTGAAAAATGTTAGTATAACCCATGGAGACCAACGTTTTTTTTTCAATTTGAAATCATCATAAACGTTTTAGTCAGCTCTTTTCGCTTCATTTGATTACCTATGCTATGGGTCTACGGTCATTATTAAAAAAATAATTATTTTAGTGCGGGGACCGTTTTTAGACGTCCGAATCTGACGTCTACAGACGTTAGATTTTTTAGACGTCAGAATCTGACATCTACAGACGTCAGACTCGAACGTCCAAAGACGGTCCACGCGCTGAATGGGCTAAAGTACTATGTATTAGTACTAGAGCGTATCTACACTAATAACGTACAAGCCTACGTATGCTTACCTTCGGTTACGTCGGCCAATAACATAGAATTAGAGTTTTTCTGAAGGAAAAATTAAAAACGGTAAAATTAACCCCTAATAAATACATTTTTGTGTATTGTAATTATACCACAACACTGACCTGCTATTTATTCAACCACCACTGTATCTCTGGTATAATTTCGTTCGTTTCACTTTGAGGAAGGAAATCCTGCCGAAATTCACACTTTTCAGTGAATAAAAAGAAATACAGTTGAACATGTTGGAATGTTAATATAAGGCATTCCTTCTTATAATTTACAAATATGTACGCAGATGGCGTATGTGCAAAAAACACTATAATAACACGTATTCTCCTAAAGAGACCATGTATGATATTATTACAGGGTCGTAGGCCTATCTGAAATATTTATGCAACGCTACAGCTCAATGTATTAGTCACTCAATGCTCACAAATGTTTTCTTATATAAAAGTATAATATGAAAATGCTGATTATTTTTTTTCTTGATCTCATTTACTATTAATTGTTTTTCATGATTATCTGAAGATTATTAAAACTAACATCAGGTTGATGAAATGAACAATATGTCACGAAACAAGATAACAAACTATATTTACTACATTGAGCTAACTATCTGTTATTATTTATTCACACATAGAGATATCTGTGGCGTGTCCCAAGGCTCGATTACCATGGCTACGGATCCGGGTATGGCAGATGTGGTGATATCACCAGGGCCTGAGACGTTTCCCGTGGATACCACCCCAGATGAGCAGGTCAAGCCCCCGTACAACAGGGGATTCCTCAGAAGCTCCTATAACTGGGTCAAACTCACAGAAATCGTAAGTCTCTGAAAAAAAATGTGATTGCACAGATAAAATAGCCTTTTATTTCATGATTATAATATCATAACAATAAAATGTCATATTATCGGTGCAAACAGGGGGAATATATGTTCAAACAACTGGGAAATTATAAAGTATTGTTTTGCTCCTGTGTAGAATTGTAAGACAAATACTTACTTTTAAGAATATTTTTTATGAAACAAAATGCTAAATCACTATGCAACATATGGAATTTGTAACATGCATTTCTCTTATCAATGCGCCATATTTTGTCTGGAAATTAAAAATACCTTGTAAATATCAGGTGATAATATTATATTTGGCCACTTTTAATTGAAGATCTCTTGAATATCTTTTCATACAATATAATTATTTGTATCACATTCGTTTTTCATGATAAGTGACAAGACTCTTATAAATTAGTCACCATTGGCACATATATGCTAACTTTTATGTATTTTCATCAATAAATTATGTTTTTTTTCTTATAACATATTCAAAATTATTATTAAATTCAACGTAACCCCAGTTTGTTGGTTTGGCATTATTGTTTTATCATTTTTTGTGTCATTTATTTGTATTACTTGGAAATTCGGTGTCGCTGTTTTATTTCAGGTTGTTTATTTGTCACATAGCAGTGGATGATTCAGAGAGGGGTGGTCAGGGGGGTCTTGGCTCTACTTTTAGTATCTCAATTGTTTAAAAAAATCACTCTAAGCTTGTTGTTTGTTTTAAATTTTTCTCCGGTGGCTCCCTGAACTCCCAATTGTCTAAATACATTTTACGGGAGGTCTACTTAATATTTTAGCTTTTAAATTTATTGACGTAGCGTCACCTAATTGTTTTGTTGCCTAACTTTCTCGTTGTGCTGAACTTCACTTTATTTCGTTGTTGCGTCATGTCTTTTTTCACTATTGTTCCCCCTTTCACAGGTTGGGACATCTTTGTCTGCCTTGTTGCTCGATGCTGCCTTACAATAGCTTCATTACGTTGCCTCCTTTCATTATTCCAGCTGTTTGACAGGGTCACCCTGATCTGTACCTTGGCTTGGAATAGTAACGCCACCGGTACAGGGGCGGGCTGGGGCATCTTTGTCTGTATGCAGTTTTTTTTACTGTTGTTTTTACGTTGCCTCCTTTCATTATTTCAGCTGTTTGACACGGTCACTCTGATATGTACCTTGGCTTGGAGTAGTAACGCCACCAGTACAGGGGTGGGCTGTGGCATCTTTGTCTGTCTGTAACTTGTTTTTACTTTTGTTTTACTATTATTTCAGCTGTTTGACACAGTCTCACTGATATGTACCTTAGCTTGGAGCAGTAACGCCACCGGTACAGGGGCGGGATTGTTTCAGCTGTTCAACACGGTCACTCTGATCTGTACCTTAGCGTGGAGTAGTAACGCCTCACGTACAGGGACGGGCTGGGGCATCTTTGTCTGCTTGTAGCTTGTTTTTCATTGTTTACGCTTTTTGACACTGTGACACTGATATGTACCTTGGCTTGGAGTAGTAACGCCACAGGTACAGGGGCGGGATGGGGCATCTTCGTCCGTCTGTAGCTTGTTTTAACTATCGTTTCAGCTGTTTGCCACGGTCACACTGATCTGTACCTTGGCGTGGAATAGTAACGCCACAGGTACAGGGGAGGGATGGGACATCTTTGTCTGTATGTAGCTTGTTTTTATTATTTTTTTACTACTATTTCAGCTGTTTGACACGGTCACACTGATCTGTACCTTGGCATGGAGTAGTAACGCCACCGGTACAGGGGCAGGCTGGGGCATCTTTGTCTGTTTGTAACTTGTTTTTCATTGTTTCAGCTTTTTGACACGGTCACACTGATCTGTACCTTGGCGTGGAGTAGTAACTTCACTGGAACAGGGGCGGGATGGGGCATCTTTGTCCGTATGTAGCTTGTTTTTCATTGTTCCAGCTGTTTGACACGATCACTCTGATGTGTACCTTGGCGTAGAGTAGAAACGCCACAGGTACAGGAGCGGCTGGGGCATCTTTGTCTGTCTGTACCTTGTTTTTACTATTGTTTCACGGCATCTTTTTCTGTCTGCAGCTTGTTTTTACTATTGTTTCAGGGCATCTTTGTCCGTCTGTAGCTTGTTTTTACTAATGTTTCACGGCATCTTTGTCTGCCTGTAGCTTGTTATTACTATTGTTTTTGCGTTTGTTTCAGATTTTTGACACGGTCACACTGATATGACGTGGAGTAGAAACGCTAAAGGTGCAGGTGCAGGATGGGGCATCTTTGTCTGTCTGCAGTTTTTTTTTTACTGTTGTTTTTACGTTGCCTCCTTTCATTATTTCAGCTGTTTGACACGGTCACCCTGATCTGTATCTTGGCTTGGAGTAGTAACGCTACAGGTACAGGGGTGGGCTGGGGCATCTTTGTCTGTCTGCAGCTTGTTTTTACTATTGTTTTTGTTTTTGTTTCAGCTTTTTGACACGGTCACACTGATATGTACGCTGGCGTGGAGCAGTAATGCTACAGCTTCAGGGGCGGGATGGGGCATCTTTGTCTGACTGCAGCTTGTTTTTACTATTGTTTTAACTATCGTTTCAGCTGTTTGACACAGTCACTCTGATATGTACCTTGGCGTGGAGTAGTAACGCCACCTGTACAGGGGCGGGCTGGGGCATCTTTGTCTGTCTGTAGTTTGTTTTTCATTGTTTCAGCTATTTGACACGGTCACTTTGATATGTACCTTGGCTCGGAGTAGTAACGCCACAGGTACAGGGGCGGGCTGGGGCATATTTGTCTGTCTGTAGCTTGTTTTTCATTATTTCAGCTGTTTGACACGGTCACTCTGATTTGTACCTTGGCATGGAGTAGTAACGCCACCGGTACAGGGGCGGGATGGGGCATCTTTGTCTGTCTCCTCACCCTACTGACCACCTGTGATATCTACATCTTCTACTTATTTGACATCAAGCAGGATCTGGAGCAATGGATGTCAAACAGGTGTCCCTGGGACTTAGCTGTGAGTATGTCACTGATTAACCCTTAACCCTTAAGGCGCTGTATTATTTTATAAAAACCTTGGAAGTCGAAGTGTGTTTTTTCAGTTTAAAATCATCATAAACGTCTTATGCATGTCTTTCCGATTCATTTGAATACCTATGTTATGGGTCTACGGCCATTAGAAATAGCTTACTCTTACAGCGGGGGATCGACTTCTGACGACTAAAGTCGATCCCCGCGCTGTAAGGGTTAAAACGCTGATTTTTTTTTTGAAAATATTAGAAATATTTTTAATCTTACAGTGCGGGGATCGATTTTAGTCGTCAGAATCTGACGTCTAAAGTCGTCAGATTCTAACAAAAAGCGCTGACATTTTATACAAACTATGGAGACTAAAGGGTTTTTTCAATATGGAATCACCATAGCGTCCCCTTGGAGTTACAAGGTGCTACAATTCCACTTTACAAAGTGGCTTCTTAGCACCTTCTAATTCCAAGGGAACAATAAATATTTTAATTAGCTTTTTTTGATTCATTTGAATACATATGTTATGGGTCTACGGACATTGCACATATTTACTCTTTCAGTGCGGGGATCGATTTTAGACGACAGATTCGGTCCCCCCCCCCACTGCAAGGGTTAAAGGGTCATATGTTCAACTTCAACAGGCAGATTTAATTTAATAACAGCTTTGACATTACAATAATGTTAGTATCTAATTATCTATATAATATAATAGGGTAGCGTTAAATTTTGTGGAGCTTTTGTGATGAACTGTATGTGTTCATCACAGCTCACTTTTCAATGGATAATTGTTCCACATGGACATAGCTTCGCCCGAAGCTGTCACAAGTATAACGTTTGTGTTTAAAGGAGTCTATATATTGTAGCATCAGTATGATATTATACTTATCATCCTATACTTGTTTACTGGTATAACATATTGTGCCATCAGTGTAATTATCAGTAGTATTTACCACTGGTATTGTGTTTTTAGGAGTGTATATATAGTGATATAATTATGCTCCTTATATCTTGTATTATGTATTATTATTATAGTATTATTTGTTTTTAGGAGTGTACATATTGTGCCATCTCTATGATTCTGTACTTTATCACTGGCATCATCGCCGCGTGTTACGGCAACAGACACAGCGCTGTGGTGGCGTCAGCTGTAAGTTATACAATTATATGCAAATATTGTGAATTGGATAAATACGTAAATGAAATACACATACATGTCCAAAGGGACGAAATATGTTAATACATGTTGGTGAAGCTGCAGCTAAAAGTGGTACTTTTAGCTGCAGGTTCAGCTGCATGATTATATTTATGTAATGACATATGTTAACATATTTTGTCCCCTTTGACACGAAAGGGTGTATGTGCTACTTAGTAGAGTAGCAGATGCATCGTTTCTTATCCAAGGGGACAATATCTATAATAGCTGATTAACCAATATACAAGATCGTGATAACGTAAGTTCTAAGTGATACAAAACATTCGATACATTTTATAAATATCCCATGAAGCTTAAACATTAAATTTTTTTTTAGCTGGTTAAATCATAGTTATTGATCAATAATGAAATGAGTGTTTATAAGTTGGGGGTCGCTGTAGCGAGACACAACTTCTAGTGGGTGAATTTTTGTTGTTGTAGGTTTTTAATGATTAAAAGATAGAGGGTAGACAATTCAGCAGCTTAGGGTTCACTTTATTTGTGTTTTATTGTACAGGTGCACCAAAAGGAGGCCTCTATCGAGCCCTGAATAACATGGCGGATGAAGAGTTTTGTTGCAGAATACAATACAACCTGTTACGTTTTGTTTTGCAGGTGTTTTGTTTCCTGACGTGGGCAGTCTATCTCGGGGACACCATTCTCTGCTTCCAGCGCTTCAAGCTGCAGCAGACAGAGCTGATGAATCGGGATACTTCCGGTTTTGACAACCCTAACGCGCTGCCCCCTAGCGTGCCTTCTCAGCCTCAGACCCACGTGAACACGGCGTACAGACCCCCTCCCCCTGTACCTGCAGTACCTGATACCACCGGCCCTGCCACACTGCCACCTAGTGATCACCGCACAGGACAGTCACCAGGTGGCAGCACGTATGCCTCACAGCCTGGCCAGTACACCGCGCAGTCACCAGGTGTCCCCACGTATGCTGTACCTCAATACGGCGATCAGCATGGACAAAAAGCGCCAAATCTCCACTATAATACAGGACACTCCACTGGTCAGCCGTACACCGCCCCCGCCCCTCCACAGGGACCAGCCAATCCCTCACACCCCCAGCAAGCACCAGCGTACCCCACACCAGCTAACACGACCTCTAGTGGCCAAGGTGGCAGCAGCCCTGCCGAAGTGGACGTTATTGTCACAAACTCATAACACTGAAAAACTTCGAAAGCCTTTTGACTTTGCAAGGCAATATAGTCGATTTCAGCTTTTTTCTTCAATCAAGAACATTTCAAAAATAAATTAGATTAGCATATGTGAAGCGTGTTCGCTGATAGAAAAGTCATGTAGTTGATGTTGCTTCTTCACACATGTTAATTTGAATGACAGAAATACAAAATATTCGGTGCGTGGTCAGTGTAAATGTTTATTGAACATGTGACAGAGACGCAGCCCTGTGACTGGTCAGACTAGGCCTTGTGTCACAGGCTGGCCCAGCTAGGCCTAAGCCACCAGTCACCAGGTGCCGCTACATATGTTTTTATCTAAATTGTAGGCCTGCATATGTCACTTCAAGTTGTGGTTCATGTTGAATACTTTGAATTCTATAGGGCGGGGGCCCTAGACCTCCAGGGTCTGAATTCGAATCCTGTGTCTGGAGGGCAGTGTCATCTCACCATCCTCAGGAGGTTCCCCTGGCCTGTATGTGCACACAAGTGGCCTAAAGCCCGATTCATTTCAATTTTTTTAATTCTATATTTTGGTGCTTTAAAGGTTAGTACGAAAAATATATATTTCGCTTAGGATAAAAGCTACTGAAATGTTCAGAGCTTTGTTTATCATATCGAAGAAAATATATACCTCCATACGGCTATGTTTTAATATACAATTGAAAATCAGAGTAATTATATGCTTTGGCAAATAATTCATAATTTCCACAGTATATATATTCATGGTATTTACCTGAATATGGTGAATCTTAGACTCGACAACATCCGCGCCAAAGTGATTGCCAGGGTGGATGCTGATTCAGCAGATTGTCATTCATTTCAAGTTTCGTCTTCTGCAAATATTATTCTGAAAATCTCGCTATTTAGTTCG
>OZ024909.1:2257828-2427290 GCA_964017125.1 Flabesymbios commensalis | reverse complement strand
TCCTGAAAATTTCGTATAAAAATATTGTCTAGTTCAAAAGTTAGACCATTTGACATGTACTAAATGTCTATTTATGACGCTCCTCTATAACTGTATAAACACATTAACTTCCATTCCGGTTTATTCTCAGAATTGCGTTACATGTCAATTGATCTAACTATTGAAATGCTAAATGGAATTTCGCGAAATTTTCAAGGTTGTTGCCAAATGACTAGATAATAATGGTTACAAAATTTCGTGACCATCGCTGGAGAATTGACTGACTGGATACCGAAAAGCTAACTTTTATTTTGAACCATCCTCCACCGTCGGACAAACTTTATCAGTGGCGGCTCCGAAAGGGGGGGGGGGTCAGGGGGTTCTGACCCTCCTTTTTCAAAAAGAAATTGCCTCAACATTGATAAAAACTGTCAAAATATCGGTATTTGACACTCCCCAAGCCGAAAGAATTAAAAAATTATAAAGGATGTTGCAAATTTAAAAAAACCCTTTGGTCTCCATCAGGGTTGGGGTCGATTATAATCATAATCGTCGATTACGATTTTTAATCGATTACATTGTAATCAAAATCATCAATTTATAAGGATACCTTTGTTATCCCATAACTCACATCGCAGATAATAAGTAGAATCGCTCAGAATAGAATATTTTATTAGGTTCAGTAAGATAGTTTATGATATTCTGACATTCTTGAACACAATATGAATAAATAAAACAAAGTATATTTCAATTGCAGTTGTTGTTATTTATAGTTTGTTATAGTATGTCATTATTATTAATAAGAAATTCTAAGATAATTTTAATCACCCGTAATCGTGACTGTAATCACAAAATATGATTATTGTAATCATAATCATAACCGTAATCGAAAAAATAGAGTGTAATCATAATCGTAATCGATCATTTTTAATGGCATGTAATCATAATCATAATCGTAATCGATAATTATAATGACGAATAATCATAATCATAATCGTAATCGATAAATAAAAATGACATATAATCATAATCGTAATCGTAATCATCAATTGTAATCGACCCCAACCCTTTGGTCTCCATAGCGTTATACAAAAATATTACAGCGTTGTAAGGGTAACGATCTCTTATTTCCAGAAAAATTGACCCCTGACGTCTGTAGACGTCAGATCGACTTAAGTCGTCAGAATCTGACGTCTGTAGACGTCAGATTCTGACGACTTAGGTCGATCCCCGCACTGTAAGCGTATCAACATATTTATATTGGCCGGAAGCCCATAACATAGGTATTCAAATGAATCGGAAAGAGCTGACTAAGACATTTATGATAATTTCAAATTGAAAAAAAACCCTTTGGTTGCGATGTTTTTTTACAAATTAATTCAGCGCTTTAAGGGTTAAGATACTTTTCTAAAGGAAATGACAGAAAGTCAAGATAAAAAAATGAAATGAATCGGGCTTTAGGCCACCTTTGTGCACATATAGGCTAAACTGGGCCAGGAGAACATCATGAGGATGGTGAGATGATTGAGATGAAACTGTCCTTCATACACAAGACTCGAAATTCGAGCCCTGGCGGTCTGAGGCCGAGCACGCTACCTCTCGGTCACGGAGGCTCCCCACAATACTGACTTTCACACGTGGATGGGGGAGAAACATTTTTTGTTTCTTTGAAACCGTCGAAAAAGTCAAGATAATCTCAGTCCCAGGATTTTGTTTGTGGAATGGTTCTTAGTCTTAGTTTATTGTGATGAATGACTAATTCTCAGAGCCTCATTATCATATGACAATGACGTCCCTGATCACAAGACCATGATGATGACGTCACTGGTCACATGACCCGAGTGCCTTGTGATAACTGGAGACAGGTACTGCGCCGAGATCTCGATATTGGCCCAATGTCGGTCCAATGCTGCCCGTCTGAGACGTGCCTACAGCATTAGACCAACGTCTGATGATATGTCTCAGGTAGACGGGTCAAAGTTCACTTCGTAATGGCGGCATTCACCTGACTGTTATCACAATGTACAAACAGACGTGTAAAGCTACGTGGGCGATAAAACAATCACTTATTAACCAGTACCCCCCCCCCCCCGATACACAGGCGACATTGACTAAATGCTGGAAATGCCATAGACGACGGGCCAGCATTAATCCAACAATGAGACAATATCTAGTGCTACCTGAGCAAGCCACACTGATACATTAATTTTCATCCATGCCGATGTCTGTGTCGCCAAAGCGGCACAGCCATCGGTGTAGATAAAAATTACCAATACACGTGCATAATTTAGCATATAATTATCTCATCTTGCAAAAATGCAGGGCATGAAAATAATAATTCAAATTTCTAACTATAATTGCTGTGTTTTTTAATTATGTCAGCCTCTAGTGTAGTGAGGGTGTTTCGGCCCACAGTATAGAGAGGGTTGATCTCGACCCAGCTCGTGGTATAAGTGATTTCGGCCTGGTGTTGTCTGTACGTCAGTTACGCGCGGTAAAGCACTACAATACGTCACACGGGTACGTCAGTGACGCCGTACGTCAAACGTAAACTCACGGACAAGGGAGCGTGGAACGCCAGAGATGAAACACTGGACACGATAAAGGAATATTAAAGACAAAAACAGCCTATTTTACAGTAGGACACAGGTGAGTGATATAGCCTACAGGTGTAGAACAAGCTCCCCGTGATATCACAGCCCGGAATGTATGAGGTGTGATAACAGTCTAAGGTGGGGACATACCTATATCAGACGTTACCGATATCAACCTATATTACATCATCGTCAATTATAACCCTCACAATGCCGAGATATTTGTGCATAAACCATGGAAATCAAAGGGTTTTTTCAATTTGAAATCATCATTAATGTCTTATTTATCTGTTTCCGCTTCATTTAAATACATATGTCATGGGTTTACGGTCATCACAAATAATGTAATCCTTTCAGTGCGGGGGCTTTCTTTATGCGTCAGAAACTGACGTATTTTGACGTTAGCATCTGAGTCTTTAGACGTCAGATTCTGACGTCTAAAGAGATGTCAAAAGACGATCCAAGCGCTCAATGTTTAACAAACCGATTCTGATTTAGGAATGTTGAGTGAGTGAAAAGTGTTGATATTAAAAGTAAACGAATGAAAAGGCGAGCATTAATTTCGAATTTTACACATTACACATACTGTTTATATTAATCCTTTCATCGCTAACACGAACATAGTCGTTATTAATTTGTTTTATTCGCTGATTACAAATGTGTGTTTAAACATCCAAGATTTGCAAATGTTTGATCACAACTTAAGCAAATATGAGCAATTTTCACCCATTTGAAGTTGTGGATCGCGGTAGCGAGACACAACTTGAAGTGAATGAAAAGTTAAATTATTAAACTGAGTGCTGTAATGGTCTCTCCAATTTAAATCTCTTCGCACCAAGATGTTCATCTATTTTTCATTTTTTTGCAAATTCTAACTGACTGACATGAACCAATTTAAATTTTGTTTTGTGTAGTGTGATCATTGCATTAAATAGTTTAATCTGCAAATTGTCAATTTTCATAATGGTAGGCTTATATCTTTGGTCCTGCGCAATTACAGCTTGACTCTTGAGTGAGTTCGGTGGCACAACAGTTAAAACCATGAAATCACAATAGTCTGATCATAATTCCAGTACTATCAGAACTACAGACAGCCCACCCAGTTAACACAAAAAAACATTTGTATAACATTTACACAATGTTGAACCAACGTCGAAGACGTTGAGCCGACGTTGCAGCAATGTTATAGAAATGTTTTGTGTTTAATGGGCAGTGCTCTAAAGAAGTGAGCAGCAGCAGCTGCTAACGTTTCAAATAAAAAATCGTTTGCCTGTTGCTTGCCTTTGCATGACTTGCAGTACTTTTTCAAACATTTTCCAACACAAAAGATTCGCCAGGGCGACATCTGACATTAAATCAACACTGGACTAATGTGTCATGCTCCATTCATATTAACTATGTATTTATGCAGGAATACTTGGCAATGACTGGAGTATCCTGTCTACTGAAGTCTGGTCACACGTGTAAACTGTATAGTCTACTGCAGCTCCAGGGCATGTCACTCACTCACTCACTCACTCACTCACTCACTCACTCACTCACTCACTCACTCACTCACTCACTCACTCACTCACTCACTCACTCACTCACTCACTCACTCACTCACTCACTCACTCACTCACTCACTCACTCACTCACTCACTCACTCACTCACTCACTCACTCACTCACTCACTCACTCACTCACTCACTCACTCACTCACTCACTCACTCACTCACTCACTCACTCACTCACTCACTCACTCACTCACTCACTCACTCACTCACTCACTCACTCACTCACTCACTCACTCACTCACTCACTCACTCACTCACTCACTCACTCACTCACTCACTCACTCACTCACTCACTCACTCACTCACTCACTCACTCACTCACTCACTCACTCACTCACTCACTCACTCACTCACTCACTCACTCACTCACTCACTCACTCACTCACTCACTCACTCACTCACTCACTCACTCACTCACTCACTCACTCACTCACTCACTCACTCACTCACTCACTCACTCACTCACTCACTCACTCACTCACTCACTCACTCACTCACTCACTCACTCACTCACTCACTCACTCACTCACTCACTCACTCACTCACTCACTCACTCACTCACTCACTCACTCACTCACTCACTCACTCACTCACTCACTCACTCACTCACTCACTCCCTCCCTCCCTCCCTCTCTCACTCACTCACTCACTCACTCACTCACTCACTCACTCACTCACTCACTCACTCACTCACTCACTCACTCACTCACTCACTCACTCACTCACTCACTCACTCACTCACTCACTAGCTCACTCACTCACTCACTCACTCACTCACTCACTCACTCACTCACTCACTCACTCACTTACTCACTCACTCACTCACTCACTCACTCGATCACTCACTCACTCACTCACTCACTCACTCACTCACTCACTCACTCACTCACTCACTCACTCACTCACTCATTCACTCACCCACTCACTCACTCACTCACTCACTCACTCACTCACTCACTCACTCACTCACTCACTCACTCACTCACTCACTCAATCAATCAATCACTCAATCACTCAATCACTCACTCACTCACTCACTCACTCACTCACTCACTCACTCACTCACTCACTCACTCACTCACTCACACACACACTCACTCACTCACTCACAAAAATGGGGTACATTATACTATCACCTGGCACATAAAGGGTTAAATATATAACGCATGTCCATGTAATTAACCCTTTAAACCCTCACGATGCATCAATGCAGCATTTTGCATCTCTAAAACTAGGAGTTTTAGAATGGAAATGTTAATGCAACTGTCTTAATAATAACGTAGATTCTTCATTTGCTACCCACTTCATGTCATTATCTTCCACTACACGTCCATAATTGCGATAGCAATTCTCGGCTTGTTGATGAAGATTGCAATGGAAAATTCAGGCTTGAAAGGGTTTACCCTGCCTATAAGAACATGTTGTTGATTTGTGATCTTGATAGAGAACTATAAACATGATAACATATTGTACAACGTCTAAGATAATATGTCTTGTTGACAGCCGGTCAATATTAACTCTTACAACGCTGAAATATTAAAATATATATACCACATGAAGACCAAAGGTTTTTTTTATTTATTTTAATCATCGTAAATGTCTTAGTTAGCTCTTTCTGCTTCATTTGAATACGTATGTTATGGGTCTACGGTTATTAGAAATATGTTAATTCTTTCAGTGCGGGGATGGTCAGACGTCAGAATCTAACGCCTACGGACGATTCGGACGTCTAAAGACGGTCCACGCGCTGAAAGGGTCAAAGTACCGTGATATAGTACTAGAGATTATCTACACTAATAACGTAAAGGCCTATACGCATGCTTACCTTCGGCTACGTCGGCCAAAAACATGGAATTCGATTTTTTTCTGAAGGAAACAAACGTAAAAATTACCCCTAATAAATGTACAACACTGAGCTGACATTTATTTAACCACAACTGTATAATTTCCTTTCACTTTGAGACTTTGAAGAAGTAAATCCTGCCAAAATTCACACTCTAAAGTGAATGAAAGGAAATACAATCATCTCTTAAAATATCCATGCAACGCTACAAGCCTACAGCTCAATGTATTAGTCACTCAATGCTCACAAATGCTTTCTTATATAAAAGTATAAGCTGAAAATACTGATATATTATTCTTTTTTTGATCTATTTTAATAATAATTGTTTTTCATGATTATCTCAAAATAAATAAAACTAATATCAGGTTGATGAAATGAACAATATGTCACGAAACAAGCTAATAAATTATATTTATTACATTGAACTAACCATCTCTCTGTTTCATTTATTTACACAGATTTACCTGTGGCGTATACCAAGGCTCGGTCACCATGGCTACGGATCCGGGTATGGCAGACGTGGTGATATCACCAGGGCCTGAGACGTTTCCCGTGGATACCACCCCAGAGGAGCAGGTGAAGCCCCCGTACAACAGAGTGTTCCTCAGAAGCTCCTATAACTGGGTCAAACTCACAGAAATCGTAAGTCTGTCAAAAAAATGGAATTGCACAGGTGAAAAATCTTTTTATTTTAGGATGATAATATCATATAAATAAAATGTCATATTAACGGTGCAAACAAGGGAAATATATGTTCAAACAACTGGGAAATTATAAAGTATTGTTTCGCTCTTTCGTAGGATTGTAAGACAAATACTATTTTTTAAGAATAATTTTAGTGAAACAAAATGTTAAATCACTATGCAACATATTATGGAATTTGTAACATGCATTTCTCTTATCGATGCGCCATATTTTGTCCGGGAATTAAAAAATACACTGTAAATATCAGGTGGTCATATTTTGTTTGATCGCTTTTAATTGAAGATATCTTGAATATCTTTTCATACAGTATATTTATTTGTATTTTTTATATTCACTAATGATCACATTCGTTTTTCATGATAAGTGACAAGACTCTTATAAATTAGTCACCATTGGCACACATATGCTAACTTTTATGTATTTTCATTACTAAGTTATGTGCATTTTCTTATTAATTATTAAATTTAACGTAACCCTAGTTTGTTGGTTTGGCATTATTGTTTTATCATTTGTGTGTCATTGGTTTTTACTGCTTGGAAATTTGGTGTCGCCGTTTCATTTTAGGTTGTTGATTGGTCACATAGCAGTGGATGATTCGGAGAAGGGTGGTCGGGGGGGGGGGTTGTCTTGACTCTACTTTTAGTATCTTAATTGTTTAAAAAAGCACTCTAAGCTTGTTGTTTGCTTTAAAATTTTCTCCGGCGGCTCCCTGAACCCCCATTTGTTGGACTAAAAAATAATTGTCTAAATACATTTAGCGGGAGAACCCCCCCCCCCCCCGCTTCCCTAAGTTCTGGGTCCGCCCCGCTCAAACTGACCAGCCTTGTTGTTTACATTGTCCTACTAAAGTTCATGCTTTAGGTCTACTTATTATTTTACCTTTAAAATTTATTGACGTAGCGTCACCTAATTGTTTTGTTGCCGGACGTTCCCATTGCGCTGAACTTCACTTTATTTCGTTGTTGCGTCATGTCTTTTTTTACTATTGTTCCACCTTTCACAGGTTGGGACATCTTTGTTTGCCTTGTTGCTCGATGTTGTCTTACAATAGCTTCTTTACGTCGCCTTTTTTCATCGTTTCAGCTGTTTGACACGGTCACTTTGATCTGTACCTTGGCTTGGATCAGTAACTCCACAGGTACAGGGGCGGGCTGGGGCATCTTTGTCCGTCTGTAGCTTGTTTTTCATTATTTCAGCTGTTTGACACGGTGACCCTGATATGTACTTTGGCGTGGAGTAGTAACGCCACAGGTACAGGGGCGGGATGGGGCATATTTGTCCATCTGTATCTTGTTTTTTTACTATTTTTTCAGCTGTTTGACATGGCCACTCTAATTTGTACCTTGGCGTGGAGTAGTAACGCCACCGGTACAGAGGCGGGCTGGGGCATCTATGTCTGTCTGTAGCTTGTTTTTCATTGTTTCACCTGTTTGACACGGTTACTCTGATATGTACCTTGGCGTGGAGTAGTAACGCCAGAGGTACAGGGGCGGGATGGGGCATATTTGTCCGTCTGTATCTTGTTTTTTTACTATTTTTTCAGCTGTTTGACATGGCCACTCTAATTTGTACCTTGGCTCGGAGTAGTAACGCCACAGGTACAGGGGCGAGATGGGGCATCTTTGTCTGACTGTAGCTTGTTTTTCATTGTTTCAGCTGTTTGACACAGTCACTTTGATATGTACCTTGGCGTGGAGTAGTAACGCCACCGGTACAGGGGCGGGATGGGGCATCTTTGTCTGCCTCCTTACGCTACTGACCACCTGTGATATCTACATCTTCTACTTATTTGACATCAAGCAGGATCTGGAGCAATGGATGTCAAACAGGTGTCCCTGGGACTTAGCTGTGAGTATTGTAATAATAATAATAATAATAATAATAATAATAATAATAATAATAATAATAATAATAATAATAATAATAATAATAATAATAATAATAATAATAATAATAATAATAATAATAATAATATTAATAATAATAATAATAATAATAATAATAATAATAATAATAATAATAATATTTATAAAGCGCCTAGATCCGGCCTCAGGACGTTCATGGGCGCGCGGCAGTAATTTATAATATATATTTACATAGCTAGTTAGAAAGATAATAATATAATTATGTTGAATTAACATAAATAGGAAACGTCAGTTTATTTAGGGTAGTGTGTGTGTGTATGTTTTTGTCATAATATTTTAAGGTCCAACATTAACCCTTAGAGCCCTGACATATTTTTATACGAACGATGGAGACCAATTGAGGGCTTTTTCAATTTGAAATCATCATATATGTCTTAGTTAGCTCTTTCCGCTTCATTTGAATATCCATAATATGGGTCCACAACGATTATAAATAGCTTACTCTTTCGATGCGGGGAACGACTTTAGACGTCAGAATCTGACGTCTGTAGACGGCAGATTGTGACATTTAAAGTCGATCCCCGCACTGTAAGAGTTAAAGGGTAATAATTGCAACTTCACAAACTGTTGCAATTTAATAACAGCCTTGACTTGAAACCCTTCAAAGCCTGAATTTATCATTGTCATCTTCATCCACTACAAGCCGCGAATTGTAGTGGACGAAGATGAATTGAAGTGGGTGACAAATGAAAAAAAAAGATTGTTATTCTTAACCAGTTCCATAAAAAAATCATCTAAAACACCTAGTTTTTCGGAAATAAAATCATCTTTCAGAGATGCGAAATGCTGCTTTAATGCATCGTGAGGGGTGAAGGGTCAACAATTTGTTATTATCTATTTATCTACGTAATAATATGGCTACGATTAAGTTTTGTGGCTTTTGTGATTAGCCTGTATGTGTTTATCACAGGCGCGGATCCAGAGGGCGAGGAGGGGGGGGGGGCATTTGACTGCACGCCCACCCCTTTTTGCGCTAAATTCTCTAAAAAGAAATAAATTTGCCTAAATATGTCAAAAACATTTTGGGGGCGAATCCATCGAACCCCCCACGCCCAATCCTTTTTTAAATCCTGAATTTGCCCCTGCATCATCAGTAACTATACTTTATGGATAATTATTCCACATGGTCCTAACTTCGCCCGTGTGCAGCACGGGTCAAAGCTAGTGATTGTGTCATAAGTACTGTGGATCTGGTAATTTTCGCATGCTTAAATTTTCGCGCATTTCTGATTTTGGGACTTTTGAAGAAATTTAGAATTCGCGATTTTTTCTCTTTTTCTTTAGTAGCGCTATTATAATAATAATTTTCGCGAGATTTTTGAATTCGCGAATTTGTCATCCTCGCGAAATTCGCAAAAATTAAAACCTCGCGAATATTACCAGATCTACAGTTTAACGTTTGTGCTCAAAGGAGCCTATATGTCTATATATTGTAGCATCAGTATTATATTATACTTACGGTATGATCCTATAATTGTTCACTGGTATAGCTATTATGTTTTAGGTGTGTATATATTGTTTAATCAGGGTACCTATCCTTTACAACTGGTATTATGTGTTTAGGAGTGTGTATAGTTTGCCACCAGTGTAATCCTATTCTTTACCACTGGTATTGTGTTTTTAAGAGTGTATATATTTTGCCATCAGCGTAATCCTTTTATTTGCCACTGGCATTATGTTCTAGGAGTGTATGTATTATTCTTTTATCTGGTATTATGTATTATTTGTTATTATAGTTTTTTTATGATTCTAGGAGTGTACATATTGTGCCATCTCTATGATCCTGTATTTCATCACTGGCATCATCGCTGCGTGCTATGGAAACAGACACAGCGCTGTGGTGGCTTCAGCTGTAAGTTATGCTAATATATTTATACATCAACATACATTAACAAAAATAGCAGCTAATTGACCAATATGCAAGACTCTGATACCTTCAGTACAACAAATTTATTGAGCTTCTAATTACCATGGGTATTTTTTCTAGCATATTTATTGTCATGTTATTTTGTTTGATGTATTGCTATTCTCACATAATTTTGTTTGTCAGATTATTTTATTATTTTGTTATTGTTTGTTTTTCATTTTTATGGCATTTTCTCTGGCATAAGTATGCATGTTCAGAGTATTTTGTCAAATGTATGTTTCATCTTCAGGGAGTTTTTAGTCTGATGTATGTTTTATGTCTTTGATATGTTTGTCTAGCCTCGACTGAATGTTCAGTTTTAAAAATTCAAAACGTCAAAATGATTTTATTTCTGGTTGGCTTATATTTTATGCTCATATGTCTTTGTCCATCGTTTGTTTTATGTTCGCTATTTCGTCTCATAGTATATATTTCCCTAGTGTCCATTTCATGTTTTTGATATTATTTTTTCTAACATATGTTTCATGTTCTGGGTATTTTGTCCAATGTTTTGTTTATGTTCTGGATAATATTGTATGTTGTATATTTTATGTTTTGAGTATTTTATTTAGCGTGTGTTTTATGCTCAGGGCTATTTCGTTTAGAGAGTCGAACACACAGATGGGCTGTCCAAATGGTTTTATAGCCCTTATTCTGTCCCCAACATGGATATAACCTGTATAAATTTGTTTTGTGAACTCGTTCACCCGCTAGTACATATGTATGATTTACGTGAATGATTGCTTAAGTGTATGGTTGATTGTGTGCATAAATGATCTTGTCTTTTATGTGTGTTTTAGTGATATACTCCAAAACAGCATTAATAAGTCTTCAAAGTTATATTTTCAGGCTATATTTTCCTCCGCTCAACAGCGGAGCCAATGCAGCACCCGCATCAGTGCTGGCGCTGATGTAGGCCGTGGTAGCCTTATATAACCGGCAATAGCGTGTTTGACATTAGGTCTCTCACGTGGGATAAATGGAGTTACCCAGAGGGAGTGATCCTTTCTATTGTTACTCTGGGGACTATCCGACCCGAGGATAGCGGAGCTGCGCGAAATGCCAAAGAGTTTCATCATTAAATTGTACAGCGAAACTCAAGTCTCCGGCCGTCTGGGCATGTCTGGGGGTATATCCCCTAGACATGCCCAGAACCCCTTATCGGGCGAGCGAAGGAAAACGCTCTCAATAACCCACCATGCCCTATCACCCCCACCCTCACATCATCATCTGTACATCATTCATCTCATCAATTGACTACAACGTTTTTATCGTATTATAATGTCACTTAAAAGACCTTTTGTGCCGAAAAGTGACGTAAAGCAATGATTTACTACTAAATATATTTTCAGGCATACCCCAGAATAGTATAATTTAAAATGGTAGAGGGTACTGGGTATAGCCTTGTAAATCCAAGGAATTATAATAATTTATACAATCTTCAATCAATCGATCAATCGATCAATCGATCAATCGATCAATCAATCAATCAATCAATCAATCAATCAATCAATCAATCAATCAATCAATCAATCAATCAATCAATCAATCAATCAATCAATCAATCAATCAATCAATCAATCAATCAATCAATCAATCAATCAATCAATCAATCAATCAATCAATCAATCAATCAATCAATCAATCAATCAATCAATCAATCAATCAATCAATCAATCAATCAATTAATCAATCAATCAATCAATCAATCAATCAATCAATCAATCAATCAATCAATCAATCAATCAATCAATCAATCAATCAATCAATCGATCGATCGATCGATCGAGCAATCAATCAATCAATCAATCAATCAATCAATCAATCAATCAATCAATCAATCAATCAATCAATCAATTAATCAATCAATCAATCAATCAATCAATCAATCAATCAATCAATCAATCAATCAATCAATCAATCAATCAGAAGCACACAACCCCTTAGCATGATCCTTCATCAATCTATCCAATCCAATCCAATCGTGATCTAAAACAAATCTTCCTTTTTAAATTGAGAGCTTACAAGAAACTGTTTTGCAAAATAATAACTTTAACATTATTATCTATATATACAATTGTTATGCAAATTTACACATGAATGCAAAATGACAAGCTCACATATAGCTTCACGGTATGCATTGTTGTCGCAATTCTAATCTCAAGGATTGTCAGAATTTGCTGTTATGATTTAAATAAATGACCAAGTATAATGTATACAAGATCATACATTTCCTAGTCATATTTTTTCTAGTTTAAAATAGCTACTAACCCTAATACTGTTTTTACCTTTTTTATTTAACTTTCAAACAGGACAATTTGAATGAAAAATGAGGTTTAAATTTGATAGATTCTCATACGTTCTGATTCAAATTAAATAAAAAGACTAATTTTCACCCACAACTTCAAGTGGGTCGACGTTGTATAAATCTTATACAAATGTTTTGTGTTTGCTGGGAAGGGAACTTTAAAAGTGTTAAATGGTGCATTTATATAGCAAATATACTTAACCTTTGTGTTGCTAGGCCCATATATATACGGCTTCAAGCAAATATCAACCTAAATAGAATGACAATAAACTTGCTACTATAGATTGTGGTAGATTCCCACGCAATCAAATCAATGCAATTTTGTAGACGTCTATTTTTCATAAAAATGCCTATATTTGTTTTTTGTCATTTGAAGCTGGAAATTGTTATTGTTATTGTTATTAATACAAGCTTCGAATAAAGGAAAAAAAGAAACAAATTTTCGATTTTGAGACATTTGCACTATTTGCTAGTCTTAGTAAAACTCGGACCTAGACTGCAGTGTAATCAATGTGACATTCCACCTGATCTCTAAATCAAGTGAAATGGCTAGGCCTATGTAGGCTACTAATGGCGAATCCACAGGGTTTGCCTCAACATTGATCAAAATTCACTAGAGTAGGCCTGGCTCCCGAAGTTGAGGCACTACCCTACTAAATTTGTGGTGCCAATTTTTTAACGTCAAACAACTATATTGACACTATAGGCTACAATTAAAAATTTTTTAGTCGGTCCCCTCCCTTTTTTAATTCCGGATCCGCCCTATGTAGGCCTACAATACAATACAAGACAACACAAAACAATACAACATGTATGTTCACGTTTTGCAGGTGTTTTGTTTCCTGACGTGGGCAGTCTATCTCGGGGACACCTTTCTCTGCTTCCAGCGCTTCAGGCTGCAGCAGACAGAGCTGATGAATCGGGATACTTCCGGTTTTGACAACCCTAACGCGCTGCCCCCTAGCGTGCCTTCTCAGCCTCAGACCCACGTGAACACGGCGTACAGACCCCCTCCCCCTGTACCTGCAGTACCTGATACCACCGGCCCCGCCACACTGCCACCTGGTGATCACCGCACAGGACAGTCACCAGGTGGCAACACGTACGCCTCACAGCCTGGTCAGTACACCACGCAGTCACCAGGTGTCCCCACGTATGCCGTACCTCAATACGGCGGTCAGCATGGACAGAAAGCGCCAAATCTCCACTATAATACAGGACACTCCACTGGTCAGCCGTACACCGCCCCCGCCCCTCCACAGGGACCAGCCAATCCATCACACCCCCAGCAAGCACCAGCATACCCCACACCAGCTAACACGACCTCTAGTGGCCAAGGTGGCAGCAGCCCTGCAGAGGTGGACGTTATTGTCACAAACTCATAGCACTGAAAAACTTCAAAAGCCTTTTGACTTTGCACGGCAATATAGCCGATTTCAGCTTTTTTCTTCAACCAAGAACATTTCAAAAATAAATTAGATTAGCATATGTGAAGCGTGTTCGCTGATAGAAAAGTCATGTAGTTGATGTTGCTTCTTCACACATGTTAACCAGTCACCAGGTGCCGCTACATAATTATGTTTCTATCCAAATTGTAGGCCTGCATATGTCACTTCAAGTTGTGGTTCATGTTGAATACTTTAAATTCTATAGGGCGGGGGCCCTAGATATTTTGGTGCTTTAAAGGTTAGTACGAAAAATATATATTTCGCTTAGGATAAAAGCTACTGAAATGTTCGAAGCTTTGTTTATCATATCGAAGAAAATATATACCTCCATATGGCTATATTTTAATATACAATTGAAGATCAGAGTAATTATATGCTTTGGCAAATAATTCATAATTTCCACAGTATATATATTCATGGTATTTACCTGAATATGGTGAATCTTAGACTCGACAACATACGCGCCAAAGTGATTGCCAGGGTGGATGCTGATTCAGCAGATTGTCATTCATTTCAAGTTTCGTCTTTTGCAAATATTATTCTGAAAATCTCGCTATTTAGTTCAATATTATTAATACTTTGAATGGGAAAATTAATAATTAAATATTCTCTGTAAATTCAATCAAATTATGTAATCTTGAGTGGAAGCAAAGTGAAAAATCTCTTCGATTCATAGTTTTTTCCAACTAGACATGAGAATTTCACTATGTAATGGAATGTTTTTTTGTATGTTTGGGTACCACCAGCAAACCCGAGCCATCGACCCAATGTTGGACCAATTTTGATCCACCGTCTACGACGCTGGCCCAACATTGGTCCAGCATTGTGTCGATGTCTCGTGTTTGCTGGACTTGACCTATGACATTACAAATTATTCACTTCGCCCCAACTAAATATGAAATCCCCCATAAAATGTGCTCCTGTTGACTAATGCAAATATATCCCTTATACATGATATAGATATGATATTGGTCACACATAGACGTATACTAGATTTGCGTAGACTGTACACCAGTCACAGTAGGCCTACATGTGAAGCTTTGGAATCTAGGATGTGACATCATATAGTATTTAGCAAATTTACTAAATGTCCTTTAATCGATTGTAACGATATGATTTAGACACACTTGCATACATTCAAAAGTATATTGTATGGTTTTTGTTGCATGGTATAACACAAAAAGATACCACATTTATGTATCAACTTTCAGTAAAAACCTCCAATAACCGTGTGTGTAAATGACTGCAGGGTAATTTTGAAATACACAATATATTGCTAGAATAGACATTAGTTTGATTTCAAAGTTAGTTGAACTCGATTTAACACAAAGTGTTAATCTCAAACAAAGCTGTTCACAGCAAACACAAAGCATTTGTATAACATTTGTACAATGTTGGTGCAACGCCTTCGACGTTGGACCAACATTGTACAAATGTCATACAAATGGTATACAAATGTGTTGAGTTTGCTGGGTTGTTGGTGCTTAAAGGGACATTTCCAGGTCTCAAATCATCAAAAAATTTGTGATTTTATTTTGGCTTCTTAATATGACCATATATGATGTAAACATGTCCATAGACTAGAACTGCAAAAGTTTTTTAATTGTTGTGCTGCGCACTTAGCAGTTAGGCTAGATATAAAGACGAAATTCCCGTATTTCTTATTTTTGACATGATTGTCAATAATTAGAAATCAGGAATTTCGTCTCTATATCTAGCCTAACTGGTGTATGCGCAGCACAAAAATTAAAAAAACTGTTGCAGTTCTAGTTTATGGACATGTTTACATCATATGGTCATACTAATAAGCTAGAATAAAATCACCGATTTTTTTATGATTTTAGACCTGGGCATGTCCGTTTACCGTTATGATTATACTATCAACCGTTGCAACAATGAAATATTTTAATATAAACCATGTAGATCAAGGTTGTTGTTTTATTTTGAAACGATCATAAATGTGTTAGCTCTTTCTGCTTTATTTGAATACCTATGTTATGGGTCTACGACCCTTATCAGGTACGGGTCCAGCCGTTTATAAAGACCGCCCATTTAAAAACGACCGTGCGTTTTTAAGCACTCGCAGCGCACTTCTGGCGAGTGTTTATAAACATCCGGGCATGTATAAACGGTCAGCCAATATGACTGGTTAACTGTACATTTTATTCCATATTATCAGGTATTTTCTCTCAATTATACAGTATTTGGTATAATGTATAAATTGACACAACACATCACTACTTAGTAATGCACTTGGGAAGCAGAATCTGTGAAATACGATGCTTTAATTGGTAAAAATCGCCAGAAATAGGTTTCTTACCACTGACCCCCTCCTCCTTAAAGTGTCATTGCTAAAAAATGCATACGTTTCCGGTACAATCTGTTAATACTATGAGGTGGTAGCCATAGTGATGACCAACTTGTGTGCGTAATTTGCATATTCTATGAGCCAATTTTTTTGTACACACGATTTAGTGCACAAAACAAGAGCTAAACTCGCAGATTTCGGACATTGATCTTACTTCCTAGGTGAGTTATACAATAATGTACCTTACAAAAACATCAAAACTGTAGATTATTATCTGATTATATATACATATTGATTATTATATATATTATATATATATTGCCCGCCCATTCATAAACGCAGGGGTGTTTATAAGCACTTGCTGAAAGTGCGCCGCGGCGACCGTTTATAAAGACTGTACCTGTACCTGATTATAAACATTTCACTCTTTCAATGCGGAAAGCAACTTCAGAAGTCATTCTGACGTCTTTAAACGTCTTAGACGTCAGATTCTGACGTCCAAAGACGGTCCCCGCGCTGAAAGGGTTAACATGTTGATTCTAAGGCTGTGTCTTTTATTATTTGTATTTATCATTTTGAACTATATTCTGTCCGCATTTCATGTGTACAATTTGGACCAGCAGATTAAATATTTTGCTTTTGAATAAATATTTTTCTAAGTAATATAATTTGTATTGTATATTTCAAATAAAATGAAATAAAAAAAGAAAAAGAAAGTCCTGCGCTTTCATTTTGATATGTGAAAATATTGTGAGAGGCACAACATACATTTTGTTGTTGTTCAAAAAATGTCAGTTCTGGGCTTTCATGATCATGTTACAATTCTGAAAGTATATAACATGATTTTATAGGTTTTACTACAGCCACATGGGTCTATTAAGCACAATAGTGACTAAGACATGTTAGACCTGAAATGTTAGGAAATGTCGTTTATTTTCGCTGGAGAGAATACCCAACTTCAGTTTTAGTATGATTTATAGGTATGGAAAAATACACCACTCGTCCGAGGAATAAGGTGTTCGCCTAAAGGCTCAAACATTATTCTTTAAACGATTGTGGTATCTTATTATGGTATCTTAAGCACCACACTCTAATGAGATATGTGCATATTCGTGAAAATTGAAAGATGTAGGCCAGTCATATGAGCATACTTATTTGTCGAATTGCATGCCTCTTTTCATGACCTGTATTTTTTTGGAAAACTTTTGTTATTGTTTTTTAAAATAAACTATTACATTTTAGACAATTTACCCTCTGGTTATTTTTATGGTATAGTGCTTGTGTTTACCAATTTATTTGCATATGAATGTATTTAGATGAATGAATGTCTTTTCCTCCAAATATCTTTCCAAAGAGGGTGAAGTGATGAGATGCAAATTAACCCCGGATTAATACACGTTCTGCATCCTGCAGTATATTTAAAACCGATTTACCCGAGAGAAAATACTGTATTATATCATGATAATATCGTCCCCTTGGATATGAAAGGGTGTATCTGCCACTTTACAAAGTGGCAGATACACCCTTTCATATATAAGGGGATAATTATGTTTGGGCTATGCCCAAACATGATGATTTTTGTTTGGATTTCGACACTATTATTCTATGTTCTTAATTTTAAGGTGCTATTTATCCCAGATTTTTTTTATTCAATCGACTTTAAACCTTGGCACAATGATCCTTAGGTATTGGGGTTTATTGCTATGACTTTTTTTTAAGAAGTCCCAGTTGTTCTTCCGGATTTATTCAGGATTTTCTGGATCACTATACTCTTGAAAGGCAAAAGGCAGTTTCTGCTTACTTGTGAAGTGAGCTGATACTGCCTTTGGCTTTGAGGGACAGTAGGCCTATAATAGGGACAAATATTGGTTCAATGATGCTTGAATTAAAACAGGAGGGTAAACATGGTTCCCCTATGTGAAGACCAGCTCCACCCTTCAGTTTCATAATATACATTTCATAATAAAAATACATTTATCCAATGATGTTTCAATGCCGAGCCAGCGTTGCAGACAGTGGCCATGTATTGAACCAATATTGCGTGTTTGGTATGCACAGTAGAAACCTTTGAAATGCTACATTTGACAATTAAAATAACACTTCTATTTCCATTCAAACACAAAACGTCGACTCAATGTTGTTTTAATGTTGGGCTGACATCGCAGACAGTGAGTCACTGAGTCAACAGAGTGACAAGTCAATGTGTGTACTGGGCACTCTGAAAACAACTATATATATTTTTAAAGTTAAAAAGCTCAGGGGGGACTTCTGATCTTTGAAATTTATTGTCTGAAATCTAAAATTCTAATTCCAAATGGCTGCCAAAATTACAAAATTACAGCAAAATTACCATCAATCTCTCATAATAAAAATAACCCAACAAGATTAAAATCTGACACCAGGTGAGTGTCCAGTACCTACTAGAGTGGTAGTGTACAGTAAGTCCAGCGTGCAAGTCAGGTGTGAGACACAGGTAGCTCAAGCTGACCTGACCTATATTGTGCACTTTCTAACACAACAATTATAATCCACATATATCCACTTTTGTATATGTTTTCTAGGATGACAGTTGTTCTCAGCTTGATCATAATCAGTTTGCTGTAAAAATTTGTAACCATGCACACTCCTTTGTAGCATATAATATGTAAATAATGAGAGCTTGTGAAGCACGTCTTCACCCTAGCTTTTGTGTTTGTCACGTCTTCACCCTGGCCTTTGTGTTTGTCACGTCTTCACCCTAGCCTCTGTGTTTCTCACGTCTTCACCCTAGCCTCTGTGTTTCTCACGTCTTCACCCTAGCCTCTGTGTTTCTCACGTCTTCACCCTAGCCTCTGTGTTTCTCACGTCTTCACCCTAGCCTTTGTGTTTGTCACGTTTTCACCCTATCCTCTGTGTTTCTCACGTCTTCACCCTAGCCTTTGTGTTTGTCACGTCTTCACCTTAGCTTTTGTGTTTCTCACGTCTTCACCCTAGCCTCTGTGTTTCTCACGTCTTCACCCTAGCCTTTGTGTTTCTCACGTCTTCACCCTAGCCTTTGTGTTTGTCACGTCTTCACCCTAGCCTCTGTGTTTCTCACGTCTTCACCCTAGCCTTTGTGTTTGTCACGTCTTCACCTTAGCTTTTGTGTTTCTCACGTCTTCACCCTAGCCTTTGTGTTTGTCACGTCTTCACCCTAGCCTCTGTGTTTCTCACGTCTTCACCCTAGCCTTTGTGTTTGTCACGTCTTCACCCTAGCCTCTGTGTTTGTCACGTCTTCACCCTAGCCTCTGTGTTTGTCACGTCTTCACCCTAGCCTCTGTGTTTCTCACGTCTTCACCCTAGCCTCTGTGTTTGTCACGTCTTCACCCTAGCCTCTGTGTTTGTCACGTCTTCACCCTAGCCTCTGTGTTTGTCACGTCTTCACCCTAGCCTCTGTGTTTCTCACGTCTTCACCCTAGCCTCTGTGTTTGTCACGTCTTCACCTTAGCTTTTGTGTTTGTCACGTCTTCACCCTAGCCTTTGTGTTTGTCACGTCTTCACCCTAGCCTTTGTGTTTGTCACGTCTTCACCCTAGCCTCTGTGTTTCTCACGTCTTCACCCTAGCCTTTGTGTTTGTCACGTCTTCACCCTAGCTTTTGTGTTCCTCACGTCTTCACCCTAGCCTCTGTGTTTGTCACGTCTTCACCTTAGCTTTTGTGTTTGTCACGTCTTCACCCTAGCCTCTGTGTTTCTCACGTCTTCACCCTAGCCTTTGTGTTTGTCACGTCTTCACCCTAGCCTTTGTGTTTGTCACGTCTTCACCCTAGCTTTTGTGTTCCTCACGTCTTCACCCTAGCTTTTGTGTTTGTCACGTCTTCACCCTAGCCTCTGTGTTTGTCACGTCTTCACCCTATCCTCTGTGTTTGTCACGTCTTCACCCTAGCCTTTGTGTTTGTCACGTCTTCACCCTAGCCTTTGTGTTTGTCACGTCTTCACCTTAGCTTTTGTGTTTGTCACGTCTTCACCCTAGCCTCTGTGTTTGTCACGTCTTCACCTTAGCTTTTGTGTTCCTCACGTCTTCACCCTAGCCTCTGTGTTTGTCACGTCTTCACCCTATCCTCTGTGTTTCTCACGTCTTCACCCTAGCCTTTGTGTTTGTCACGTCTTCACCCTAGCCTCTGTGTTTCTCACGTCTTCACCCTAGCCTTTGTGTTTGTAGTGACAAGGCTCAGATATGATTGTCCAAGGAATGTTCCACATGTTTGATTCAGGTGAAATCTGTTGCTGAACCCCTCCAGCCAAATTGTAGCTAGCCTTATTATATCATTAAAATAAGAATTTTCGTGAGACTCAAATTCCATGCAACGATGCCGCTATTCACAAGGGAGAAACAAGGATATTTCTCCAGGAGACAAGGAACTAGGGCTGCAGAACCATAAAGAAAGAGCCATTGAGCTACCAGCCGCCAGAGGAAGGGCAAAATAATGAATGAATAGGGTTTTAGGCCCCTTTGTGCACTTATAGGCTAAACTGGGCCAGAAGAACCTCCAGACGATGATGAGATGGCACTGCCCCCTAGACACAGGATTCGAAATTCGAGCCCTGGTGGTCTGAGGCCGAGCATGCTACCCCTCAGTCACGGAGGCTCCCCACAATTTTGAATCGTTTCAAGTGACCAGGGAAGACACATTTTTAATATATATCTTTGAAGCTTGAAGACCAGAGTGGGATTCGAACCCGTGATCACCGACTTTCCAAGCAGGCAGCTTTAGCCACTGCACCAGGGCATCTGCAGAGGAAGGGGCAATGACAAACCCCTTTGATTGCTATGTAATTGTCTTGAGCATTGAATCTTCCATCATTTGAGCCGTCACCTTAACCCTTTCAAGCCGGAATTTACCATTGTCATCTTCATTCACTACAAGCCGCGAATTGCTGTCGCAATTCTCGACTTGTAGTGGATGAAGATGATTTGATGTGGTTAAAAAATTAAAGAAAATTGCTATGTGTTGGTAAACCAGTTTCATGGAAATTTCCGTTCTAGAACCCCTAGTTGTAGGAAAATTAAGTCTGTTTTCAGGGATGTGATAATGATGCTTTAATGCATCGTGAGGGCTCAAAGGGTTACGCCAACCATCCGTGTCCACCGTGTTGCCGCCAATTTTAGAAATGGAAGGATAAAGAGCTCATTGCTTTAGAAACACTCCACCTCTTGCAATGATATGATATACAGCTCATTGCTTTGCTGTCCCAATAAAACCACTTCTCTCTGAGCCCCAGTGACACACATTTGCCAGTGTTATAGCAGAGCCCGCCCCTCCCAGTGTCTTTTCCACCCCTTGCATTTTAATGCTAAGCCTGAGCTACCTAGCTTCAATAGGCCTATATCAAGCAACCTTTCAAGCCTTTTTTTTTAAAACGTAATCCGTTTTTCATAAAATTGTATAAGTGTGTAGGTAGAGACTATGAATTGATTAAAGTAAATGATCAGGTGGAAAAATACCAATGTAGGCCACAGCCATATATTTTTTTGTGGTACGATAAATAGCCTAAGCTGATAAGGAGTGCCGAAATAAAGGTTTAATAGGACTCACAGACTTTCCCTCCCTAAAGAAAGGAAATGCCGTTATTACATAGAAAGCTCCTCACTCAATTCACTTTCTTGCCAGAAGTTCCTATTTATTTTCGGATTTAGCCTATGCCACTGGTTTGTGGTATTATATGCAGTATGGATGTAATGTCACTGGGGGGGGGGGGGGGGTAATGTCACTGCTATCAAGGAAGTCTCCCTTACATATGATGATCGACAGCTCTGTATTTACTCTGATTGGTTCTGCCAGGATAGTGGTCTTTGTTCGAATTCATTTTTCATTTATCACACAAAAAAAAGTTTTATAATGCACACGCATGGCTGGTCCCCATCTTTATCATTGAAATTCGGCCAGTAATTGGAATAATGATTACAAATCATTGAATGGGAAAGCATGAATTTAAAGTATGATGCTGCGTCATTAGAAAATCACACTTAGGCCTACAAACCCCCCCTTTTTCGCAATTATGTTTCCATAATATTTTTACCATATTGGCCCATCAACCCAGCACCTGACTCACAAGGTGGGGAGTGAAATATATTAATGAGTGCGTATGCACACATATAACAATACAAATCATGCAGAATGTCAGGAGTACACCTGACTTTACATGTAACACAATTTAAACTTATAAATTACACCTCACTTTTATACTTGATAATATTAATAGACATGCTGGTATGCATCTTGTATTTAAATTTTAAAAGTAAAATAATAATAATACATTTTATTACTTCGGAACATTATTTTATTATAGCGTTAAACATATCTATTTCTAAAGTATGCATACTTTTAGGTGCATCGCAACAAACACGGTACGTCAAAACCAGTATTGGCGAAATGACATTGTCTGTTGGTCTTAAGTGTTATAACACTATCGCAGCAGGTCGCTTTATTCTTCCCGTGATGCTAGTCAGTCTGTTGGATCACAATATAATAATATAATACATCCATAGCATCGAAAATCAATTGTCATGGGCCTGGGCCTAATGCAACACTGTAAATTATTATTTTTGTTATACATGAGCATTAAAATTTAATCTGTAATATATTTGCTACATCACTATGATAGTTATAGTTATGTATTTTTCTCTATGATATTTATTGACATCAGGATACAGATGGTTAACATCCGCTGCTAGTGAAACCATCCAGCTGACCATAGCGCTTCACCATACCAGTACATCCTGGCGGCACCTGATGTGACGTCATTCTTGGGCCATCGGGGTCCCTGGTCCAGTGGTTAATAAGCTGCTTGCATGGCAAGTCGGAGGTCCCGGGTTCAAACCCGGCTCTGGCATTCAAGTTTCAAAGAGACAGTTTTTTATTTCCTGCTCATTCGTAAATTATATTTAATATAGTGGGGAACCTCAGTGACTGAGAAGTAGTGAGCTCGGCTCAGATCGCCATTACAGGGTTCAAATTTCGAATACTGTGTCTGGAGGGCAGCCTCATCTCATTCATCTCACCATCCTTAGTAGGTTTTCCTAGCTGGCCCAGTTTATCCTATATCTGTCTATATATGTGCACAAAAGTGGCCTGAACCCAATTAATTAATTCATTTTTGGGGACATTTTCTAGTCCGTGTGCCAGACATTAAAGCAGCATCGTGATTATAAATTCAATTTAATTAACGTTAGTTAAATAATATAGGTATGAGGTGAAAACTGTTGTGTTTTGACAACGTGTATCAAGAGCTCAAACAGTTGTGTCGGCTGGCGTTCAATTGGATACGAAATAGTCATGTCTTCACTCAGAAAGCACCTGGAATTTTAGAAAAAAAATATGCATTTTAATACACATATTTCTGTTTAGAAACCATGGTTAGTAACCGGCAATATACCAATATACGGTACAACAGTTTCAATTGACTCACATTGTTTAGTGAATTGTCAGATAAATTACCTTAAATTAAATGATGTAGGACTATGTATGACGTGAGATTGACTTTAAAGAGACAAGTATTCTATGAATATCGAATAGAACAATGTTGATGTTTTAAGCATAATAGTGATATGGTATGTAAACATCCAGGGTTAAAATAGTTGCTCATTAGAAGATGCAATGTTGCGACATCTGTGGGAGGGGGGGGGGGCAGTGCATTTTCTCACTATATATGGTTTTCTTCAAGCAGAACCTCGGCATCACATTTTGTGTTGGATGTGAATTGCAATGTTGGATTTCAGGAGACCGGCAATGGGTGATAAACTCAATTGACAATTCGACACTTTTTCAATAATACTGATGATGATATAGCCCAGAAACGGTAAATTAATGACAATTATTTTAAATAAAAATGTACATTTCACCATACTGTGTGCTTTATTTCTATATCAAAGAGGCAATGATAACCGCGTGCCTTGAAGCACAATGAGGAGGCCTACCAGTCAGCACTGGTCAATGGTGGGCGAATGTCGCCGACATTGAGCCAGCCACCGCACTCGCAAGTTGTACGTTATTATGTCTATTTCACGCTAAAAGTGTATAAATTATGTCAATCTGCAATGCCTTCTACCGCTCAGGTCAAAAATCTATTTTTTAAAATACAAAATTTGATACTTTTGAAAATAAATATCTTAGTCGAGATCTTACTTCGATATTGCGTAACAAATAGAGGGGCAGATCGGCTCTAAGTGTCTGTGGGGAGAGGAGAGGCCAGAGGGACAGCTGCAACGAACCAGTTACAGTAAGCCGTAAACCATATCCTCAGCACTTCTATTTTGGGGTGAAATAATAATTGAAATTGTATTGTTTTGTCAGAAACTGGATCAGAACATGCGTATTATCAACAGGGATGGGTTAATAGTAATAGGTAATAGGTAACGGGGGCAATTTAACTGTAATAGTAATAGTAATAGATAGTAATAGATGGCCAAGTAATAGATAATAGTCTATTACTTTTATATTGCACCGTTCTATTTTCGCTTGGTTATTCACATCAATTTAAACTATGACATTAATCTTAGAAAATATATTTGATAAATAATTTGTCAGGTCAAAGGCGTAATTATATATATAACATGATGATTTGTATTAGTTCTATTGATGCCCACAGTGATGCACATTCCAAACACACGATGTGTTTTTACTGCACCAGCATTGTAGAGGGCGGGCCGTCCTTAAAACAACATCTCATGTTTGCTGGGAGGCGTGTCAGTTACCGGCATTATATTTGTTTATACAGCTCGATGTGTGAAGAACAACGCACTTTAATTACCGTTATCAAGGGTCAATGAAGGGCGACTTAAAATCTCAATGCCTAGACAGTATCAAAACAAGTCATTGTCAGATCCCCTTGGTCAAACACCTTTGATCTTGTGGCCCTGATGGTCAGCCCAGCAAACACGGAGCATTCCCCCTATGCTGTTTAAATGTTGGTCCAGCGTCGAAGACGGTGGGCAGCATTGAAACAGCATTGGGTGAAGTCCCGTGTTTGCTGGGAGGGCAAATGGATGGTGTGCAGACAGTGTTATGGGGATAATCTCCAGTTGGCGAAACTTAATTAACCCTAACGGCCTTAGAAACCACATTAAACTACGCAAACAAATTTCAACATGTTATTAAATGCAAACATATCATTTCTAGGAAGAATCACATTTTTTATCGCACAATGTTTAGCGATCGTAAAATAAACATGTTGTCTATATAACTAATATCCTGGCTACCTGGATCTGTAGATGGCCCTAACTAACATTCACGCACAGTGTTATCATGGCTAACATGTCACATAGCAATAGCGTTTGCGGCAAAGATTAAATTAGTGTGTAGATATCATGATATCTAAACAAATGCCAATTATCATTGAATTAAAAGAAAATTTGTATTAAATAGTCTCTATTTGGAAATAGTGACAAAAAATTATTGTGATAGTAATAGATGGCAGAGTAATAGCAATATAACTGAAAGACTGTAATAGCAATAGTAATAGAAGCAATTCAAAGTAATAGTAATAGATTGCATGTAATGGATCACATGTCTGATTATCAACTAGTCTGATTGCTACTAGTGGAGTTTAATTTATAATAGAACTTCAGGACTATTCCAAGAAAAGACGCTAAGTTTTCCCATGACGCTATTTTTATTTGTGAAATCCAGGGTTTTACGCCTTCCGTTTGTGTACACAGCAAATACTAGACGTTGACACAATGCTAGCCTAATGCTGGCCCACTGTTTACAAAACTGGGCCAGCATTAGCCCAGCATTGGCATACCAGTATATAGGCCTAACACAATAAACGTTCACCCAATGCTAGCTTAATGCTGTCCCATTTTTCACGACCCTGGCTCAGCAGTAAAACAGCATTGGCTAAACATCTCGTTTTTACCAGGAGTCACCGGCAACTCGATACACTGACCATATGTTGGTTCGATGCTGGAACAGCGTCATAGATGATGGCAAAACATTTAACCAACATTGGGTCAATGCATCATGTTGACTTACTAGAAACAGCATAGTATAGAATGCTTCTGCACACAGCGAAAACCAAGTATCTGCTTATTTTTACAAGTGTGCAGATACAATCTATTGAAAGTGGTGTTACACGCAAGAAGGAGGCAGTGACATCAGCGGAAAAGAAGTATATCTTTGATTTACAAGTGAGCAAATACGGCCTTTTGACAGCGCCATCGCAGAAAGAGACGTCGGGATGCCAGTTAAAAAGCAGTAAATGTCTAATTTACCAGGGAGCAGATAATGCCTTTTGACTTTACACAGGCAGAACAGAAAAACTGGAAGTTAACGTCAGACATTTGCCTAGATTGTCAAAGTAAAGTTGACAAGCTAAAAAAATTACTTTCGAAGTAGTTGAAGAATCCTTCAACTGCAAAACGCGCATGCCTGGGACGGTCAACTGTAGGCCAACAGTAGCCTATTGAGTACAGATTGATGACGGCATTAATATAGCCACTGAGCTGATTACTAGATACTACTTAAACGGGACATTGATCCAATGCTGTTTTAATGCTAGGCCAACGTCTGCGACGCTGGCCCAACATTGAACCAACATTGAATAAATGTACAATGTTTGAGAGAAAGTCCTCCTGCCCCAGCAAACACAAGACATTTGTATAACATTTACACAACGTCGGCCCAACATCTTCGACGTTGGTCCAACATTGCATAACGTCATATAAATGTTTTGTGTTTACTGGAATGCCAATATAAGCTTGGGGTCAAGCAGTTTCAACATCCCCGCAGTAATACAGTCAGTTTGTTTGTAAGCCAGCGACCAAGTAGGGGCAAGGGCAAAAAGCTTTGAATTATAAACTCACAGATGTCGCTCAAGTATATATAAACTTGCTGTGATTTGAGAACTTGCTCTTAATGAGGCTTTGGGTATGAAACGCATATTGTGTATGGAATAGGGCCTTGGCCTACCCACATGCACTATTGCCTTCTAGGGGACCCTTGTCCCGTGAATTTTGACAGTTGACCACACCTTTAAAGCCATACTCAAGTTTGTTCCAATTTTTTTAATTTGAAATGACCGTAGATGTCTTGCTTACTTTTTTTTTATTTCATTTGAATAATTATGTTATGGTTCTACAGTCATTAGAATTTAAATTTTAATTATTTTAGACTTGTTGTCTATATAGACGTCAGTTTCTGACACCTGAAGACAGTCCCCGCAGTGTCAGGGTTGATATAAATGTGCCATTGGCTATCCAGAGCTTGTTCCCTGTACCCAAAACCCAATGCCATATTTGAGCAGAATATCTCATATTTCAAACTTTCTTGTGAAACATGCTAAGTACCAATCTGGAACATATAAAAGGCTGGTCGAGCCAGGTGTAATTAGTAAAACTCCAGCGCCCCCACCGCTCTCCACGAGCTAGTTCTTGGATACGCCACTGTATGAATGGTCAATGTGGAGGAAGTCGTATGATGAAATTAAGAAAACAAAGACATTTGACAGTGCAGTAGGTCGTTTATTTCTTCATGTTTTTACAGTGGGTTTATATGGTTCGTCACTATACACATTACACAGTGTTAGTTATGGTCACTCTCCCCTTTAACTCTAAGGGGTTGTCACTCATCTTAAAAAATAGTACTGTGTTTTCCTGAAAGAATAAATCACAATCGACTGATGTTTTATATTCATTTGATGGCACAACATGTGAAGATCATTCCAGACATTTCAAGCTCCGTTTTTGTTTTTTTCACTTGATGATCTGTGTTATTTGTGTATATTTTATCATTGCAGTTTTTTTATATATAATCAGTCTATGGACTTTTTAAAGACTTCCAATAAGAAATTAAAAGCGAATGACATAGTTGGAAAAAATTGGTTGTAATTGTCTAGATTTTTAATATAATAAACAAAATATATTTTGTATGTTTAAATTTGCAAAGAATATACAGCCATTTGATTGGTGCCACGATGAACCGCACTTTTATTACAAAAAAAAGGAAAACCACAATATTTCAAGATAAGTAACAGCCATTCTTCCAGGGGACGTCAGACAACAAGAGGGGGTTATATACCGCTGTACATATGTGTGTTTATATAAATATACCTACAGGCAGCTATATATATAACAGTAATGACCCAGTATATAATATATTGAACACCTTACGTATTTGACTGACGCTACATCTGTTGGGCATAAAGAGTGGAAATAGCCACTTGGTGAGTATAGCCACCCTTGATGCTCTGTGTGGCGATTTGAGCATTTTACTGACTGGCTATACTGTATTATATCAGAGGGTAGTCCCCACCTCATAGACCTATTTAAAGCTGTTGTATTAGCAATTGCTAAACATTTGTCAAAGTGAAATCTCTGCTACTGATACATGCTATATTTCAGAAATCCACGAAATTTTCAGTCACTTGAAATTCACGATACAGAAAGCTAAATTGATTAGCTAAGTTTCAAAGACATGCTTTACAAATCAACATCTGAAACTGTCACCGATTTGTTTATCTTTCCGTCATGGCCGCCAATTTTAAGTAGGTCTTTAGATTTGCCGAAACTGAGTTAATTTAGTTAATTTTTCACCCACTTGAAGTTGTGTCTCGCTACCGCAATCCACAACCTCAAGTGGGTGAAAATTACTCATATTTGTTAAATTTTAGACTAAATATTTGCAAATCTTGCTGTTTAAAAATGTATTTCATTCCCACTAACAAGTGATTTTATCGGTTATTAAAACAGAACAAAAGAGACTACAGTCGTGTTTAGCGGGCAAATGGTACACTTGCCTTCCACGGGGGAGGGGGGGGGGGGGGAGTATGAGTTGTGCGTGAGTCCAGTTAAAAATATCTGTGAGGAATCTATGACGTGTTGTGGTATATACATTGTGGTAAAACTCTCACAAGGTTTGGTTCCTAGAATGTTTCTTTTTACAAAGTGCCACCAGGCTTAACTATTTCCTCATTAAAGTCAATGGCATTACAATTTCACATTGTAATAATTTTTTCACTCACTTTGAGTTGTGTTTCGCTAACGCGACACACGCCCCCAAGTGAGTGAAAATTACTCATATTTGCTTAATTGCGAGACCAAATATTAGAAAATATTGATGTTTACTGTAAAGCTGAATAACTGTTTTGTTTATTTCATTCAAAATATTAATCCATGGAGAATGGTGTTTTATTTTTTTATTTTACTCACCTGGTTACTGAGTTATTAAGGATTTAAGTTTGTTGTTTTTTTAATATTGTTGATACATACAGTAGAACCTGCTATGAGCACCCACCCAGGAAAAGTGCCCTTTTAACGCAAGTGGCTGCACATAGGAGGTTCATTTGTATACAAAATGTAATTTTGGAGAATGACCAAGTGGCCTCCCATGCGAGGTTGGCTGCTTATAAGAGTGGCTGCTGATAGCAAGTTATACTGTAATACGATTTCTTTGTACAGTCGTTATAATGATTGCACTGTACATGGTTGGTTAATGTACCATTGGTAACCTCTTGTAGTGTGACCTTCAATATGGTGCTCTGACATGAAATGACCTTGGAACACGTATTTTCTAATCATCATCGACTTGACTACTGTCCTAACGTTAGTTAAACGCTTGATATACACATCAAACATTTAGCTAACATTAGACAAGTTGTGCGAGCAAAGGTGATCTTGATAATGTGCATTAAGCTGGCCTTGGTGAGAGTCCAGCTGTGCTGGTTTGTGGCTCAATCCAGAATACATCACTAAACTGACAAATGTTGCTCCAGCATTGCCCCAGGCATGAAACATAAAATAGTTTTTACAAATATATCAATGACATATAAAACTGACGTTCACACCACTACGTCACACCATAACAAAACATGTCGTAACACTGAGACGCAAACTAACTTCACCTTAACAAAATCACTGGTCAAACAAGGAACAAACACCTCACCTTATATCTAGCTTAAATATTCACAAACACGACCCGGTAAAAAACAATGGCCTTGCAGGTGCACAGGCTCACACCAAAATAAATCACAGGTCCGATGTTTGTTCATGGGTGACATCGTAACACCAAATTAAAACAAAAAACCTCGTAACATTGATGCGCGTTACAGCAACTGAACAGTTGTAGTCATTGTTGGCATGACCCAATACTCTAGAACTAAAATAACTAGATGGTTAAAAAGTTTTCCTGAGAGAATAGCCAGAGGTTTGTGGCCATATTCTTCACCCTTGCATCTTTGAGTAGCGACCTGCTACAAAAACTTTAAAAAAACATGATTATCAAAATGATAAATCTGCTGGGTTAATTCTCAAGGCGACACGTTAATATAATTATTACTTTTAATTCAGTTAGAGTTGGCATAAAAAAAACTTTACTTTGAAGATCTGTTACATATTATGGTTCGCATTATATTCACCTCCTAAAACTTGCGGGTCGCAATAGGAGACAGAACTTGTAAGAGGGTGAAAATAAATCTGGGTAATGGTAATTACTTCAAGTCATCTTCATCCACTACAAGTCGAGAATTGCGACAGCAATTCGTGGCTTGTAGTAGATGAAGACGACTATGGTAAATTCAGGCTTGAAATGGTTAACCATGGAGACTAATTTTTCTCAATTTGAAATCATCATAAATGTCTTATTTAGCTCATTTCGTTTCATTTGAATACCTACGTTTTGGTCTACGGACGTTAGAAATATTTAATTCTTTTAGTTTGGGGATCGTCCTTATACTGACGTCTACAGATGGAAAGACGGACAACAAATAATCGAAAAACGTAATTTACCTACATAAAACGTTCGTTTTACCACTTATTTTTTAATTGATTATATTTTGCCCATATGTTTGCATCTTAGTATACTAATTGAATTGCTGTAAATTGGTTGATATACATTTGAGATAATTCTATGTGAAGCAATCTTATGCCTTCCAAGGCCTACTATTGCTTTACACAGTATCAGATGTACTATTCTTATATACGTCACTAATTTTGATACCGAATGAAAAGGGTAGAATAACTTAGTCAAGCCTAGGTTGATGTTAATCCTTACAACGCTGGAATATAATGTATAAACCAAGAGAACAAAGTGTTTTGTCGAATTTGAAATCATCATAAATGTCTAAGCTAAGTCTTTCCGATTCATTCGAATACTTATGTTATGGGTCTACGGTGATTATAAATATTGAATACTTTTAGCGCGAGGTCCGTATTTATACCTCAGAATCTGAGGTCAGATTCTGAGGTATAAAGACGGAGTCCGTATTTATACATCAGAATCTGTTGACGTCAGATTCTAAAGTATAAATACGTCGACGTCAGATTCTGAAGTATAAATATACGGTCCCCGCACTTAAAGGGTTACAAATTATATCTGCTGAGCACAAGATGTTGTTTTCCATAGGTTCAATTTTTGAAGGTTATATCCAGTATTGTGACATTTCGCAAGTTACTGCAAACTACGTACTGCAAACCACTACTAACACACATGTTTTACTCTCCCCTGAACATGTTGGATAATACAATTTGACACTGGGTGCCTTAATATACGTGATAAAATTACAACATCGCTAGTAGCACAAATATTATATTACAGCAACTGTACAAGTGATACTGCTGAGCAATATGAAGCCCCTGATAGTCTGTACAGTACAGGGTGCAGTCCTCATCAAAAGCCTGTAGATCAGACAAAGCCTGTGGTGCCAGACCACTATATATACAGCATGGACTAGTATACTACAATGTGCCCACAACTCACACAAACCAACGTGAGTCATACATGTCCCCCGTATCGTAGGGAACTAAATGTTATCTCCAGCCAGTATAAAGCACGGTAAAGTACCCACACAAATCCACATAATCCTATGTGAGAAATGTCTATGCGGACAGGGACCGGTTTCTGTATCGTACATAAGTAAAAAATGAAGTGGGCTGGTTTACGTAGCATACTTAAGTAAAAAGTTACCTTTTTTCACTTAAGTAAAATTATTTCGGGCGAACTCAGTCCCATCCTTTTAAGATCTTGGGTCTGCCTTGTATATAGAGATGGAAGGGTGCATCAATCACTTTACACTTTGACAGATACATTTGATTTCGAGGGGGACGATGTAGTGTTCCATTGCGGTTTGTGTGGGCCGTGGTGGCAGTCTACAACTAGCATGTGACCTGCGGCTGTCAGGTAAAGCGGGGAGCCGACCTATCATAGGAAATAGTTCTGCGGAGAGACACGCCGCGCCTTATCTGTGTCATCAGCGTATCCTGGGGTGGGTCACCAGTAGGGGTGATATCGTCAGAGCTGTACGACTCAAAGCTGTCTTTGCTGGGATCGGGCTGTTCGGGGGTCGTATCGTCACCTGACGGGGGCACGTGCATATCCAGCTCCTGACTGAGATTATTGGGCGGCGGCACCTTCACTGCCAACTGCTGGTGTAAGCTCTGAATCAACGAGGCGTGACTGCCCACAATCTCGATCGGGGGCTGTGAATGGCTGCCCACCATCCCTATTGGGTTCTGCGAATGGCTGCCCACCATTCCCATCGGGTTGTGGGAATGGCTGCCCAAGATCCCAATTTGGTTCTGCGAATGGCTGCCCACGATTCCGATTGGGCTGTGCGGTAGCATGTTCTGGTTTTCCTCACTAGGCGTCAGCATCTCGTCCGGGGGTGGTGGTAACGACATATATTCCCCGCTGCTGTCAGCGTCTTCAGCCACGAGGCTCCCAGAGCTTGAACTCATACTGCTGGCGTCACTCTGTGAGCGACGGTGCATCACTGCGGCTCCCGTACCGTTGTTTGGCACCACCGGGGGCAGCACCATCATTCCGCCCACTACAGACGTGGTGCGTCTGACAGGAGGTGAGGGCTTCCCAGGCTGTACAGAGCTACGTCTGATGGTCGCTACACCTGAGTGGACTGCTGGAATGCCTGCAACATCGACAAAAACACAGGTACAAATAAAATCAGAGATATCTTATCATCATAAATACTAATGGACAACACAGAGAGTGAGAAACAAAATAAATAGAGAAATCAAGATTTAGAAAATCCTTTACCATCCTGACATAAGAATTGGGTGTTTTTTAATGGAATTTACAAGGTGCCTACCAAGGTTTTGAAAGAATGGATATGCATGCGAACTGAATATGACTTAAGGATACATGCTGTGGTAAATAATATAAACATTGTGACATAAACAATTGTAACAATCACTGGTGCATTATTTAGTGTGTTTTGGCATAGTGTACAGAGCCGGATTGAGTACCATCTTAGATCTAGGACAGTTGTTTTGAGAATCCCGACTGAGGTTTACCATTCACCTATTGTCACTAAGATAATAGATCTGTTTCGCGTGAGCAAGATGCCACAGTTTAAGGTGGATTAACATAGTCACTAATGCTTTGAAACAAATTCATACACACTTGGTTTTATGTTAATTGTAAAGGCCGGAGATATGTTCCTCTCACTCAGCACAATCACTGTAGTGTTTAGGACCATTTCTGCATAATGGCAAATTGTCAACTCCAGGTGTCACATGGCAGCGGGGGGCATTTTGCACGCTTTTTTTGCAGAAACAATTTTAAAAATGTCCGCTACGTTTTTGATGGGATTGTGTCTATACATGGGAGAGTGACACCATTGAAAGATTTTAAAGAGCTACTTTTATTCAATCCAGTGGTTTAACCTTTAGAAAGTAAAATGCAAAAAATTGCAATTTGCAGTGAACACGAAAATGTAGGAAAATATTTGTATTACTTGAAGATAAGTTGAAGCTATTGAGTAAAAGTTTCCCCGCCTTTTATCGAGTTAGTCAGTTTGACACAGTGTGTAAGGTACCTGCGGTGGAGACTGGTCTACGGAGTATAGACTCGTTAAGGGGAATGGTAGCTATGCTGTGACATAGTAGAGTATGGTAGTAGTTTATGGTGTGTAAGGTACCTGCGGTGGAGACTGGTCTACGGAGTATAGACCCGTTAACGGGAATTGTAGCTATGCTGTGACGTGGTAGAGTATGGTAGTAGTTTTCTTGGATCTCTGGTGGAGGAGGGGGTAGATCTAACTCTGGATCGTCTGCATCTGTAACGGTAGGTGACATGCGGCATGCAACATCAACGTCACAATCACAGCACAGTACAATACATACAGATTTTACACACAGATAATAAACAGACATTACACACTGGACAAATGAGCTTCAGAACAAACACAAGCCATCAACATAATGTTGTTTTGATGGTGGACAAAACTCGTAGAACATCAAAACAACATTGTGTCAGTGACTCGTCTGCCATAGAGTGCCCTCATTATCAATAATTATCTATTATTAGCCCCCCCCCCCTGAGACCTCAATAAACAAGACGTAACTCTTGTATTGCATTACAGTTTCAAGGTAAAACAAAATCAAATTCAAATGAGATTGGTAAGTGATCAGATAATCAAATATTTGCGTTTTGGAGATGTACGTACCGTCTCCTTGGATGTGAAAGGGTGTATCTGTCACTTTGCAAAGTGGCAGATACACCCTTTCATATCCAAGGGGACGGTATATTATATTCTTGTGACATTGTTGTTCTGTTGTGACCTCTATTCAGGAAATGACCCCATTACATCTTATGATTTAACCAGTTGACATATGCATAGTTATGAACACACAAAATGACTCAGTCCAGGCCACAAATAATAAAACAAATACAAAAATGAGGAAAACATAAATGAGGAAAACCAACACACAGGTAGTGACCGGATTGATTTATAATCTTTTGACTCTTTTAGAACTAAATTAAAATATTTCATTCGTAAAAGATACCCCTTTCATTTCTTGTTTTGTGAGAATAGTTATATTTAAAGTTATAGTTGACATAAAGCTTTCTTTTTTGTCAATTTTAGTCATCATGCTGTTCCCATGGGACTACATATTTTAAAATTTGGTAATGAAAACCAAGGTTAGAATGTTTAAATACCTTAGCTCTTATCCAGCCCGACAAACTGTTTGATAAAATTAATTTGAAGCTGGAAGAGCTAGCAAAATTTGAATCCTAAAATTAGAAAAATATTTTCTGGAAATTGACATTACCTAAATTAAATACATCACTCATTTTAATATATACTAACTAATATTTTTTTCAATATTATTCGCTTTTTATTTTGTTTGAAATGGTATATAACATGTACGTGACTTTAGCAAGACATGCAATAAACATGTTTCTGCATTTATTGTGGATAACAACAGAAGAGGTTACGTATATAAACAGAGCTCGGTGTTGCCAACCTTGTGGTGTTTCGATCTATTTGTTTTGTTACCCACCTTGAGATGTTTTTATCTTTTGTTTTTGTTACCCACCTTGCGAGGTTTCTATCATCATCTGTGAGTTAGCGGGGGTGCTGTTCAGAGTGCCGTATCCTGACGAGCAGTGTATCGAGGCTCGTGAGCTGGGATGCCCCACCGTGTACGTCTTCTGTAGCTCTGCAGTGCTCGCCTCTAGCTCCTTGATGGCTGCAGCCAGCTCATGAGAGTTAGGAGCCTGCAACACAAACACAAACAACCCTTAAATAATGCTAATTTGCCTTATTCAACCCTTACAACGTGGAATTATTTTTGTTCGAGCCAAAGGATTTGTTTCAATTTTAAATCATTATAAATGTCTTCGTTAGCTCTTTGCAGCTCATTTGAAAACCTATGTTAAGGGTATACGGACATTGTAAGTATTTTAATTCTGTCAGTGCGTATAAAGACGGTCCCCGCGTCAGTGCGGGGAATGTCTTTATAGACGTGTAGACGTCAGATTCATAGCCAACAAATGTAAAAAGCTGTTCATTTACGGCCGTATTCACAAAGCAAGTTTAAGACTGGTTTAACTAAACTACTGGTGTAAACACGAGTTTAGCGTTGAACTGTATGCACAAAAGGAGTTTAGGCCAAACACTGGTTTAAACCGGGCAGTTTATCGACTGAAAATTAAACCTGCTTAGGGTGTAATTCTCGCACTGGTTTAACATGAAGTCGAATGAACATTATAATGATAATGAACGCAAATATACGAAATAGAAGAGAATGGGATAACAAATACACAGAAGGCATTTTACTCCTATGATCTTGCATGGTCATATTTTAACATATTCATTCATTGTATTACTTCCATATTTTCTTCTTTTCTGCAGTTTAAACCCTTTTCATTACACGGAACACGTATCGTATTTTAAGCTCGTCCAAGAGCAACTTAGTGAATCACATGACAAGACTAACCATTTAATTCCGTCATTCAGCTGTTATTGTTATTTTAATTAGGGTTATACGAGTTATACGAGTTAACAATTAATATTATTCGGATCAACAAATGAATGAATGAATGGGGTTTTAGGCCACTTAATCTGTGCACATATAGGCTAAACTGGGCTAGAAGAAACTCCTGAAAAAGCTGGGATGAATGAGATGACACTGCCCTCCAGACACAAGTTTCGAAATTTGAGCCCTGATGGTCTGAGGCAGAGCACGCTACCTCTCTGTCACAGAGGCTCTCCACAATATTAAATTTGTATGAGTGAGCGGGGAAGGAATATTTTTAAACTTGAAGGCCAGAGTGAATTCGAAACTGCGACCCTCTGACTTTCCAAGTAGGCAGCTTTAACCGCTGCACCAGGGCCCCCACCCTATCGAATCAAGAATGATTATTATCGGAAAGTTATGTTTAATTTTTTATACAATGGATATTTGAATTCTGAGTAACTTGTATAATCATAATGTGACACAAACATATGTCAGTAATTCTGCATTAAAATAATAACAGAATATTTTTCGTCTATATGATATTAATTACTGGCTCTATAAAAGAGCAACGTTAAACTAACATTGTGTTAATGTCTCCCGTCATCTCGAGCGCGCTTTCACCAAGAGTATTTAATTGTGTATGTCGTGTACACAGATTGTATGCATTTTGTATGTAGGTAACCATCATTTGTGCGCATGAACGTCAGATTAAACGGCATTCTAAAGTTTTGTTATACTGTAGCAAAACTGCTTTTGTGAATACGGTTTATAAATTATTTAAACGTATGTTTAGTTACACTCGTCTAAACGCTAAGCTCGGGTTTAGTAAAAACTCTTTTGTGAATACAGCCATAAATGTTCAAATCACACTTTTCAATACATGATTTGGCTCCAGTCCATATTGCTAGGGGAAAAATATTTGAAAGCGCAGCAATTAAACTGAGAATTGCGTTAATGTTGACGTCATGTAAAGAAACTAACACAATTTAGAAAAGAAACATAATATATTCCTAGAAACATAATATATTAATGGAAAAACTTATAAGCTCTGAATAAACAAGGAATGTTTTGCAGGTAGTGTACTAGAAAACAACTACATAAAAAAATTCATCATTCGAACAGTTGATAAACAAAAAGCGCTATGCGCCAGGTTGTAGAAAATATCTTGCTTTGCATGAGTGAAAAATGTACATCTATAAAACAATAACACATCGATGTGACCATGTGTTGTACATGCAAAAACGTTCATAATACGATAAAGAAGCCAAACAATCACTGAAACTGATCAATAATATTATACTGTGCTTAGAAATAATAAGACACAAGAAACACATGGGTCCATTTCAACATAAACTGTGGAATAATTTATGAAAATACAAAACAATATGAAAATAATAGCAATGCAATAAGACACACTAAGATGCATAGTAAAAAAGATGACTCCATAATGAGAACAGTGTGTATAGTTATGTCTCAAATATTGCATACTTGTCGCAAGCGAATTAATGGTAGAATGCACTACAATATATCTTGTAGTATGAAAACTAGTAGATTTCAAGAAAATAACATTTCAAAAACATCGTAAGAAATGATAAGTACTATATAGCACTTTGTAATTAAGAAAATGTAGACAAATTTATGTCATTAAACTGCAAAATCACTTTCTCATTTTATAAAGTAGTGATTTTTTCAGGATTTCAGGTGTGATAATTCATAATGTGTTTTTTCATCAAACAATTATTATAAATGTTCAAATGATGAAAACTAAAATGATAATGTCATATTTATAAGATACAATATTTGTATAATGTCTAGTGTTAAATCTATCATCTACTCTACATCACTGTATATGTTAGCCTCCAGCGATAACATTGGATATGGAATATACTATACAGTATAACTACAATTCAGGATGCATCCAAATGAAAATCTCCCCATGCCAATAGCTAAAAATGCATTTAACTTTAAGACTAGGGGTATAACTAATAAGCTAGTAAATTAACCCATTCTATCTATGATCTATGAGTTTGGGGTAAAGAGTTGAGATGTTACATCAACTCTTGAGCTGTACTAGTCGCTGAACTCCTAAACCACAGAACACTGTCCCTTGTCATAAACCAAAATACAAAGATCCCCAATCATAGGTTAGGAGTATTTGCAAGATGTAAATCACCCTGTCTATGATTAATGTTTAACTAATCTAGACGTAATATTCGTTAGCAACCAGAACTGTTTATACTAAGCAACTGTTTTATTTCTTTTGTTATACACTATTAAGCATTAAGATTCAAAATACAGAAATTCTGTGTTATTTTCATGTAAAAAAGATACATTTTACAATCAGAGCATGTATTGAATATTGGTATCAAAATACACCCTATATAGACAGCACAAAAAGCAACCAACACGACGTCAAATACATCTGTGTGTGGAAACGAAGCTAGAATATAAAAGCAAATGCCATAAACATATAAACTGGTCGAAACTAATCATACCTCAAACTAATATAAAAAATAAAATACATTTTAAAATGAAGTAGAAATGTGCTTATAAATAATTTAAATTGAATTGTTTTTCAAAATGTTTTGATACCTGCCAACTAATTGTATTTATATCATATTTCCAATTTTTTCAAGTAGGTCAAAAAGCTGAAGATTGGTAAGTTGGCAGGTATATGATTCAGAAATTTGAGAGGCTCATAAATGATAATGGCTTAACTGAACGGGCAATTCAGTCACTGAATTACTTATAAATAATACTAAACCACAACATGACGTTTCTGCACTAGAAGTAAAACTATTTCTCTTTAAATTGGTTCAGTATTTTAACATAGTATACAAAGAGATCACGTATCTATGTATTCTACACTAAAATATTGCAATATAGTTCAAAGAGAATATTTTGTTTCAAGTACAGTATATGACCATGGAGTAACCACTAGAGTACAGCCAGCTCTACTCGTACAAGAACCATGCTACAATACGAAGTGCCAGGAGGGATATGGCGGCAAATGTGCAATCCTACTATCACAGACAGAGGAAGACACCCTTTCCTGTGATCTGTAAAATCCAGATAATTAATTCTGGTTTAATTTTCCATATTAGATGAGAAATCGTGTGGCACTAGGAATAAACTATCCCGGTCAATTTATAATGATCATTTCTTAACTTAGGGCTAAGAGAGCTAAGAGTAGTTTTGCACATTTGCCATCGGTTTTCTAAGTGACGGGGGCTGCTGATTCTTGCCTTCTCTTCCGCATTCCGTTTTTGGTTTCTCAGAGCGGCAGTTGTAGTGTTGAGTTCCTCAATCACACGCCTAAGGGGTGTGGATTCGTACTGTAAGAAATACAGCACATTCCATTGTCATTATGAACTATATTTACCAGATGGAAGGCGACTTCCGTTGCTGTACTTGTAATGCCAAAGTTCACAATAAACTTCACAGTTTGGATGTATGTGAAGTCAAACGTACATAATATATTCTGTAACCAGCCCTACAAGATGAATTCAAATTCTAATCTCAGAGAATAAAAAATCAGGTGTTACGACTGAATGACATTTCCGGAAATATGTCATTGCAATTATATTAGTGTAATCTCATGACGGAAGATTTTGTAGATAAAATATATTTTGAGATTTGCAATAGATGTGGAAAATTGAATTTGCTCCATAAATGCTTAGGCCTTTATTAATTTGGTATGATAAGGGAGGTGGTTTTTCTTTGATCAAAGTAAATGGTATATATTATAATGAATACTATACTAGGTAAAGGCAAACTAATTTTGTTTATAAAAATCTGTAATTATTATTATAGTATGTTATTAGGCCATAAAATGATGGTTCTAGGGGGGACAAAGTATCATTTATTAATTTTGCTTAAAGAAATATCTAATTATTATTATAATTATAGTATGTTATTGGGCCATAAAATGATGGTTCTAGGGGGGGACAAAGTATCATTTCATCTACAAAAAAGTGTCCCAAAGATTAAAAAGAGGTTTGTACTTTTAAAGATCACTGCTTTACCTGATAATATTCTGAAATAAAAGTTACCAAGACGGTGACCATCGAAGTTCTATATTTCCATGTATGTAGTAAGTAATCATCCAAGTAACTCACCAGATTTTACACAGGAGGAATAACTCATTGATTAGACATTCACGTTTGACTCTACGAGAATATAAATATGATGTAGTACTACATGATGCAGTACCACATCATATTTACCGGTGAAAACTTATAGGTATTCAGTATAAAACTAGTAAGAAACAGTCAAATCTATATCCACTCATACCTCAGTGTGCCATTAACCTTACAAAACATTTTGAATCCAATGAGTTGAAGACGGCATTGGCACCATAACAGTAGTATCAGCTCAACTCTACATAAGTTTGAACATATTTTTTACCGCGACCTTTTGTAATATTTTAACCATTTTAGTGCTGGGCGTGTAATATTAGAATCAACAAATGGGATCAGGAATGCTACATTTAATCTGAATAGCCTGTGACTGAATTGTGATAGATGACAAGCAGCAGTTTGTCAGACATTTGCACAGAATTCAGCGGATCTGCTCATAAAAATGATGTGACAAGTGAGTAGAAGAAGGAGACCATAACAAATCACTTAACGTCGGCAGCCAACATCCACCAATCACTGGGACAAGAATGTTGTTAAAAATGGACATGACCTGTGGAAAGTGATTTGTTGTGGTAATAGTGCCCCCCTTTCTACTCAAGCATTGTGTGTGTTAGGATAATGGTCACGCTGATTGTATGAGTGAAGGCATCTACCTTGATTAGAAGCATATTATACAGGCTTTATTCGTCAACTGGGGCTTAAAGGGTGGTACATAACACCCTTTAAACACCAAGTGACGAAAAATCATTCACAATGCATTACAGACAATCATCTTAATTAGTGTGTTAATTAATCAGAAATCAACATAAGAATTATTATCTGTTCACTCCCATTGGTAGTCATGTCAGGATTATTAATTATGTTAATCGTATTCATGGCATGCAATAATTATTCGTTATTAACAGACACACATTAGATTTGAATATTGCAAACAGCAATCATCTATATTATATATTGTTAGCAATTATTGTTAAATAGTGAATGATGTAGAACCTAAAAGTGGATCTTCAGATATTTAACAAAAAAATGTGTGTTTCAAGTTTATACAATCACATTTGGTAGTTCAGTGGAAAGTATTTATAAATTTGGATGTTCAAAGTAAAAGTTTTGTGATGAACGCCTAATGCAATATGTTAGTAATTTTGGCTTGAACAAAAGAGATTTGGTAAAAACTGCACTATGCAAAATAAGCACAATTCATTTTTTTGGATGTTGTTCTGTTACAGATGATTTTCAATGATGTGATTATTGGCAATTTTGTTTTTTTAATTAGATATCTAGAAAATCAAAGCAGTGAGTATGTCCCATATGAAATCAGTAACTCAGTAAAAGTCTTAAACTGCAGCTCCATCTAAAGCATATTGAGATATTCTGAAGGCCAGTTGAATTTACTGTACCTGTGGAGGCATGGAGATGCTACGACTGTTACGCGCCGGGTTCATCGGATTCTCTCTGATTGGGGCCTTCTTCTCTACTTCTGCCTGTTCCTCCGCTTCCTCCTCCCCTTCCTCTGCTTCTTTTAGGGAGGCTTGTCGCTGAGCCACGGCCATATTGGCTAGCTGTGACATGTTCACATAAGTCGGCAGCACTGGGAATAAAAGAATTATCAAAAATAAAATTACACATGAACATGTAGTGCTCAACTCCTGCAGTGCTGCTTTATCATTAGTATTTCGTCCACATTCGGAGCAGTTATTCGTCATGCAATTACCGATTTTAACTATATGAAATAAAACATGAACATAAAACATAACAAAGTAATATAAAATACTGGCTTTAGCTACATGAGATATAACATTTATTTCTATAGTCCATCATAAACGAGGATGTTCTTGGCTTTAATCTGAGACATTTTAGATGTCAATTTTATAAAAGCAGGACATCTTGATTCAAATTGCAGTGAAGAAAAATGAGAGAAATATTTCGTCCCCTTGCGTATGAAAGGGTTTATCTGTCACTTTGTTAAGTGGCAGATACACCCTTTCAGATCCAAGGGGACGATACATGTGCCAGTGTGATAGTACATACTCTCAGGGTTTGACATGTCAGGTACTGTAGGTGGAGCTACAGGTCTCCCGCGCGCCTTGGGTCCGGTGGGCGGTATCTTCACATCCTTTGTGCGGTTCTGAATACAGGGTATGGCATAGTGTGATGGGGTGACCGGGGCAGTGTGAGAGGCAGGTGCTCGCTCCAGTATGGTAGGATCTGGCGGCTCGAACGTGTGCGATGTCAGTGCGGGCCGCAGGTGATTCTTCTCATAGGCAGTGGAGATGGTGTGCGGGCGGTCCACGGGCCCTGTCGTCTCCGGGCGGTTGAATCCCGGTGGATCGGGCCAGTTAGACCAGGTTGATACTGACGTGGAGGAGGGCAGGGCGTAGGATGGTGACGGGGTCGTGGCGTTACTGTCCGTACCGGTACCGCTACTACTACTGTTATCACACACCTACAATAAACAGACAAACCAACAATGAGGAGATAGGCAAACAGTATTCAACTGAGTGCGATATGGTAAAATACAGCACTCATCCAACAATTTAAGGTATGCGCCTTTGTCCTACCAACAAGAGCTCAGTGTGATATCATCTGATATCTATCTACTTCAATTCTCCGAAAGTGGCCAGAGAAAAAATATTATCTGTAAACATGTGTGAACAAATTGTCTTCCGTTATAAACATGGAATTTGTTTAAGACGGCTCAAAATGTTCTACCATTTAGTCCCAAGTGTGTCGATGACAACTGAAGTAAAAAAAAGTTCAAAAATTTGTAATCATTTTTCAGGTGACATCTCTCTTGCTGTTAACCCTTTGACTTCCAGGCCGGGGTGCATGCCAGGATCCAGATATACTGGTGTAGGAGTTCTATTTTTCGTCATTTGAAGCTGGAATTGCTAACGCAATTTCCAGCTTCAAATGACGAAAAATACATAAATGTAGTATATATTTGACGAAAATTCGTGTCATTTTATGGTTACGTTCATTGACGAATGACGACGGAAATTTCCGTCATGTATGGTAGTGAAAAGGTTAAGGTTTTAGGACAATCACATTCCGACCGAGACATGCTCACCGAGAAATACATAACTTTCACATATTCCCTTTTATCAATTCCATACATAGACTCATATATAAGTACAATTTCGTTATATAACGGAGCTGCACTAAAATAATAAGAAAATGACACAGATACAGAGAAAATAAATTAATCTTAATCACTTAGCCACTATATACAAGGTTGAACAAGCACATGCTGCAGAGACAGAGAAATACATTATTGAAAAATGATGGAATATGTATTGCTGTGCGAAGGAAAACAGCATTAGCCCTCTAGTTGAAAAGTAATATTTTTGCGGTGCTTATCAACTTATCAAATGTTGCATTACTTCATTTCCTTCAATCGAAAAAAATTGTTCTACTTTTAAAAACCTGACCAACATTTAATGAGTCTGGTTTCTGCTGGTTGGTAGCCTACCTTAGGTGTGAAGTCTTGTACATGCGGAGATTGTGATCTTAGAAACAGAGTATCCTGAGATGTAAACCCTGAATCCTGAGATGACACACTGGACAGTCTGACAGCACTGGGGGGAGGCTGGACAAGAAAATAACACATAAATACAGAAAGGCCCACAAATAGACATAGAGACAGACAGACAGACAGACAGACAGACAGGCAGGCAGGCAGGCAGGCAGGCAGGCAGGCAGGCAGGCAGGCAGGCAGGCAGGCAGGCAGGCAGGCAGACAGACAGACAGCACTGAGGGGAGGCCGGACAAGAAAATAACACATAGATACAGAAAGGCCCACAGACAGACAGGCAGGTAGACAGACAGCACTGGTGAAAGCGACTAATGCAGAGGTGGCATAAAGAAAGGCAGGCAGACAGACAGCGAATCAGGCACCAGTCAGCCAATCAGGCAGCGAGCCAGGCAACCAGTGAGTCAATCAGGCAGGCAGCTGGCAGGCAAGACAGGTAGACAAGTAGGCAGACAGCGAAGCTAAAGCATATACAAGACAACCCAGATACGCTATGCAAGGTAAAATTTAAAAGGGGTATCGTCATGCATTTTAAAATATAATAAATAAAAAGATATGCAATTAGAATAAATAATTCAGAAAAAATACACATGCTATACAATATAACCATTCCTAACACATACAGAAAACAAATGCTAAAAATTCTTATTCAAGTAAGGTATGGAGAAAGCAGAAAGAAGGCTTACAATTTAAGTAAATTGATACTCAAACATCTACGATTGTTATATTTCAATTGGAAATGATGAAGTGGAACGATAAATGCAATGATAAAGCAAGTTTTAAGTTATATAAACTTGAGACCAAAACAAAAAATGCTGTATTTGCTATTAAGGCGTGTCTTCTACCAAACGGACAAAAATAAGATGTGTCTATTCCTACTGCCAAGTATTATTGTATTCAACGAAGTTGCTGATAGTTGTTACATTATAAATAATGACTGTACATAAATAATGTATGGTTAGCAAATGCCCAATATAAATATACAAAGACAGGAAAATGAGGCATCTACAATGATGGCCTTGCACTAAAACAACATTAGAGCCAACACCTCGTGTTTGCCGAGTTCGTTTTTGGATTTTTACTTCCTGTTTGTTTGATTGTTTAGGCGTGTTGGGTTGTTTGTTTGTTGTTTTCTGTGTCTGTTTGCCCATCCGTAATTAACGATCATTAATTTAGGCGGAAGTCTGCAGTCTCTGACTGACTCACTGTGTAGTTATATATGTTTTCAACTAAAGACACATCTTCCTATAAAAATGTATTTTGAAAAAAAGTGACCCCTTTCCTTATTAAATCAGACAGTGGTCCCGTATATAAAACTGTTTACTTCAAAAAAATTCTAACCTTTTGCATTTTTAGGATCAATGTCCAGTGAACAGAACATCAAATCAGTGTGGCCTGAAGTTTTGTAAGCTCATATCAAAGTCTGATTAAATCATAAGAAACTGCAAATTACCTCAGTAACTAAATACAGTTTCAAATTGATGAAGGAAAGTAATAACAGTCAAATATTACTACTAACACAAACAATGATATTACCCCTAGAGCACTGAGATATTCAACTTAAATTTTCAATCACTTGAAGTTGTGTATCGCTACCGCGACACACAACTTCAAGTGACTGAAAATGTATGTGTTTTGCGAAATGTAAGTCCCAACATATATCAGTGTTTCAAGATTGGAAGCATATTTACTTTTAACAACTGATTATACAGGTGCTAATAAAAACACAGAATGTCTACTGTAGCCGACATCAGTGTTTTGAGGGTTAGGAGAGAATTATGTGTTATCGTCGTGTGGTGTCGTCATGAACAAATAGTGACACGAGAACAGGTGTCTACTGTTAATTGTAGTGTGATTGAGTATAAGGTGAAAAGTGACACTATGACGAGTGTCACTCTTCACCTTATACTCGCCTGACAGAGAGGCTGTGTAGCAGATGAATTGAGAAATGTGACTGGAGTGTGATTGGGTGTGACGCGACTGACAGGTTCAGCTGGGTGGAGATTATTGAGATTTGATAAATTTATGTTTGGGTTAAAATCCTATCCCATATTTATCCAAACTTTTCCATTTGCAGTCCCTTTTAAATTTTATCTGACAAGCTGCATAATATTTTAGATAATAATTTTGTATCGTGATTTACTATATTATATATTATTTTATATTTTATGTTATTTATACTCAGGTGGCTTCCATGCCAGCTACTCTTTGAGTCTTAATGGTAGTCATCCTGAAATGTTATTTAATTTGTATTTTTTCAGTGTCATTTGTTGAATAAACATTTTTCTTCTTCAGAGGTGCCAACATTGAGGAAGGTCAAATCAATAGATCTACTGATTGGTGTGAAAACCTTTCCGAGTTGCGTAGGCGGTTCGAAAGCTAGGATTTTTCTGTAATGTGAAGCTCTATAGGTGAGATCAGCCCATCTCGCACTCTCTCCATACGCTTCACGGTTCAGCTTGATTTTGCCGTTTCAGATACATATTCGTATGAGGAAATTCATACCACATCGTTGGGTACGGGGAGATGGACTGATCTCAGCACTCGTCACCACATAAGTCCTCGCCTAAAGGCTCGGGCTTGATGTGGTGACTTGTGCTGAGTCCATCTTGCCTTCCCAACGTATAATATTCTTGCCGGTGATCGGAAGATGGTGCACAACATGGGTACTCTTCCGAAAAAAAGTGTAAGCCACTCTTCATCTCACACTCATCCGAGAGTGAAGCAATAGATCTATTGATTCATGCGAAAACGTTTCCAAGCCACTGGGCAGGAGTCCCGTAGGCTGTTCGGAAGCTGGGTTTTCCATGCAATGTAAAGACCCCCTCCCCAAAAAATAAATAAAAAAACATTTGTGAGAAAATTATCATTGATGCGCAATAATTTGGAACATTATTGCAGGTGATCGAAAGATGGTCCAGAAAATCGTGTGTACGCCAATCTTCAATTTACACTTAACTTTGTATAGCTGATGACTCGGTGGAGTGCCACTCACCTGAGAGCGAGGCCTGTGCAGCTGATGACTCGGGGAGTGTGACTGGGTGGATCCACTACTGGAGCTATTAATGCTGCTGATGCTACACATACTGGATTTCCTGGATCCCAGAGAGCTTGGTGAACTGGGGGGTGACGGCGGCTGCTGTAACAGCATACGTAACAAGCGTAAAGCGGGGGTTGAGGACACTTAATATAAAAGCCATAGCTTAATATTATATACTAAAGTAAACTGGGTGTGCCCACACAAAAAAAAACAGGATAATTTAATGTTTTAAATGAACATAAATATTTCAGAGCGATTGATATACAATAATATTTACTCAGCTACGTTTTTAAACAAAAATAGATTTCCCATAAAATAACATTTTAAGCTCGAAAGGCTACTTCAATCATACAAATAAACAACATACGCATGTTTATTTTTTCTACAGACAAGCATATGTTTTATATCAATAAAATTCATTATTGATTTATTTGTGGAAAATGTTCACTATCAGTCGTTTTGTTTGAATGGATTCTTCTGAAATACATAGACAATCATTCACTTCAAATTTGAATGCAAACAACGGTTCAGAAGATATCACATTAACAAGCTTCTTTGTGTGGCCATCTTGGAAATACCATTTATGGTTTGATGACAGTGAAAAAATGCTCCCAAGCCCCCTCCCCCCTCTAAAAAAACTCCACAAAAGTGCTCCGCCCACACATTGTTTTTAGCTTCGAGAGACATCCTACTGTGACCTTCCCACTTCCATTCCGTATTTACTATCACCCAGCAAGTAAAGGACGTTGCTCTATGCAATAATGGGGCAACGTAGGGTAGTGGTTAGCACTGCTGCCTTTCACGCTAGAGTCCGGGTTTCGGTTCCCGGTCTCGGCGGTTTGAAAGAAACGCTGGCCCATTATTGATCCAGCAATGGGTACGACTTCTCGTGTTTTTGGGTACATACCTTAAAATAAGATATACCCCACTATGACCCCCCCCCCCCTTTCACTCCGTATTTACATACCTTGAAGTTCCACTTCTGCTCTGATCCCTTTAGATCTATGATTGCCTGCTCGCTGGCTGGGGGTAGACTGTTAGGGTCACCTGCCTGCATACATAGACTGTCCATGATCTCCTGGAGATGGGTGATCTCTGTCAGCATCAACAGCTCACGGTCCTAAAAACAACAAAATAAAGGCGTGATCCACTATGATACACAGGCTGTACATAATATCCTGTAGGTCTGAGAATGCATATAAAAACCAGGGGCCCATGCCACAAGAAATTTTAAAATGAGGATTGTCTTAACTTCCTCCTATTTTCATTAGAAAAGCTAAGATTTATTTCTTCTTTTTAGAATAAAAGATGTATCTTAATTTTTTTTTGTAAGTAAAAGACAGTCAGGAAACTCTTAATTTTAATATTCCTAGTCCCAGTAGTGGGATGGTCCCCAGGTAACAAACAGCTCACGGTCCGCAGAAAAAACAGCGACGTCATAAGCATTGTGACGTCATCAACACACCAACAGCTCGTGATCCACTGACTAACTAGACTGAGGTGTACATGCAGCACTGCAATAATTTAAAAATATGGTTTGTTTCCTGTAAACGTCCGGAAAAAATAGGATCTGTAGTTAGGGATCTATCTACATTTTTTGCAATTTTGATCTTAATAAGATAGATTATCATTTTTTAGGACATCCATTTCATTACAACCAAATTCAGATTAACTTGGATCGCATGATTTTCGCTGATTTCTCAGTAAATTCACAACAGATTAACTTGAAATTTTGCAGAGGCAATTTTGTAGTCAATCATAACAATTTAATAAATGTCAAATGGTCTAGCTTTTGAAATACGTCATATACTTTTCGAAGATTGTTATGAAAAATAGTGTTTGCATAATCTCATGAATATCTTTGCCTGCTAATCGCGTCATTTTAATGCGTTTTATTATGTGATTAAACCAATGTTATTGGGGATGAAATGTTTAAACATCCAGATTTGTAAATGTTTCGTCTTAAATTAAACAAATATTAATAATTTTGAGCACTTGAGGCTGTGGATCGCGGTGTCGATACACAACCTCAAGTGGTTAAAAATTTCAATAATTACCTTAGCTGAATAGGGGTTAAAGGGACCCCTTGGGATGAGACATTTTCAATGTTGTCAATTTTGAAAATTTAATTCATATGAAGCTATATAGCCTACTGATCTTAACTGAAAATGCGAAAAAATCGAAAAACAATTTTAAAGCACCGAAAAAGAGTGAAATGGTTGTATTTCCAGGTCGTGTATTGCCATGTAAACAAAACAACTCAGCAATATTCAGCACTTTACATCACATATTCCCACGTATCAGACGGTAAGATCAGAGCAGTCGCCGCTAATTGGTGTCTCATATTCAGGACACGGGAGGACACACCTGCAGCACTGATTGTTTACCCAACGCTGGGCCGATGCTATCAGCATGTGGCCCAATGCTGTGAAAACATTCAATCGTCCTTCAGGTATACAAATAGTTTGTTTGGGTTACTTCTGGTTTCATGGAAATGTTGATTAAAAATATTTGTAAAAATATGAAAATTCTGAAAAAAATAAAAACATGATCCGTGGGATACACTAGTTCAGTGCGGAAGTAAAAACGAAAATTGATGTCATCCCAAGGGGCTGCTTTAATAACTTACGACGAGAGGTTTGAGGTAGCTGATAGGACCTCCCTTCCTTACTCATAGCGCCACATTTCATCACCTTGGTATAAAAGGGTCGTGGCAGATACAACACTTTAATTCCAAAGGCAGACCAGATTTACATATATAACACTCACGACTAGAGGGTTGAGGTAGCAGATGAGTGTTAAGATTTAAACCCTCGCGATGCACCAAAGCATCATTTTTCATCCCCGAGGAATTATTAAAATATTTAGGGGTTTTAGAACGAGCATTGTCATGGAACTGTAATAATAATATTGAAATGATTAGGCCAAAATGAATAATATATATATATATATATATATATATATATATATATATATATATATATATATATATTATGAAAAATCAATTAAAGTTTCTCCACTTACGACTAGAGGTTTGAGATAGCTTATGAATAGGCAGAATCTCTTCCTCTCCTCAATCAGGGCTTTCCTCACTGCGTTCTTCTCTGTCTCCTCCAGGTAGTGGAACCTCTCGTTCACATCCAGCATGGCGGTGTCCAGGCGGGTCTGCATGTCACTCTTACCTACAATTATATAAAATATGTCAAAATATGTTACAATATGTCAAAATATGTCAAAACTTATAATGGTCATATATTATACGGAGATATACAACATGGCTGTGTTCAGGCGAGTCTGCTTGTGACTCTTACCTACAACATAAAATGTCCAAATATTTTTTTCAATCTGTCAAAATATGTCATAATAATGGCTGAACATGTCAGATTAAAACAGGCATACAGCATGGTTGTGCCCAGCATCACAGTTGAATTCACGCTTTATTTCAACAGGGCACGAAATAAGGGCATTCCGGGCGTCCAAGACAACCCAATTTGCCGTCGGACAACCCAGTATCAATCTCAGGGTTTCCGTCGGACAACCAGGCAAAAAGTGATAAAGATTTACAAAAATATGCAAATTGTTTCTGTGCACGGCGCATTAACCCTCTAACATGTGAAATAAACGGGAGATTTGCAGGGTATTACCAGCTATAGTTTTAAAATTAATTTATTTTGAAAAATAAATATATTTTTTTTTATGTCCCAAAATTCAATCAACTAAAAAATCTTGCGGACAACCTGAAAAATTGCCCTTGTTGTCCGGCGGACAACCAGGCCCACAATCCTTATTTCACTCCCTGTTCAGGTGGGTCTGCGTGTCACTCTTACTTGCACTTTCTTGCAGCATACAATGACACAAGAAATTAAGCAAATGTAGTAATGACTGATTTTCTTTGGCATAGGGCCTACAGCAAGTCGCTGAAATTCTGTATGACTGTGACGATTACCTAGAAAAGTAATATATAAAATCAAATTAATAGAAATGAGAGTGATAGTGAGCTATCTTGTTTATATCCAGGATGACAGAGCTGAGAATGTATGTAATATGTATGACGTCATGTGACGTCATGCTATAAACCCTTTACACCCTCACGGTCCATTAAAAGGATCATTTTGCATCTCAGAAAATAATATTTTATTTTCTACACCCAGAGGTTTTAGAACGAACATTTTCATAGAACTCTTTAATAATAACAATATATTTTCTTCATTCGCCACCCATTACAAGTCATCTTTATCCACTACAAGTCGAGAATTGCGACAGCAATTCGCGGCTTGTGGTGGATGAAGATTACAATGGTAAATTCAGGCTTGAAAGCGTTAAATGTCACACTGGGTCATGATGTCACATTTTCAACAATATGTCTACAATTATGAATCACAGCCTACCAACTGGACTATTTTAATGAACCAATACAGTGTTCAATAGCATGCTCTTATAAAGACGACTTTAGAGTAGGCCTGCATTTCCTAACGTTTACAATTATTATCTCCACCACTTTGAAGTTTCAAGTGGGCGTAAAAGTAAGTAGATCGTCAAACAGATCACACTTTTTGCCATGGAAACCTTGTGTGTTGCCTAGGAAACATGCATTTGAATACGAGTGATCCCTGGCTGCAGTCCTAATAGTCACTAGAGGTTCACTAATCCACACAGCAGCTGACACGCGGACACATGTCATGTAAGGTGAAGGTCGCAGTAACGCACGCTGATATGATAGAAACACGCACAATGTGTGAATGGCAGGGATGCAGACTACATCCCCATAGAGTGCAAGCTACATTACTCCCTCATATTATCGCTCATTGGAAGCTGGAATTGCTCACGCAATTGTCAGCTTCCAAGAAATAAATAAATATCGAGTTTGATAACTAAACACTTGTTTTTTTATATGTTAATAAATTTTGAAAACTCATTCGAGATCTGCACTTCAAAGACGAAATATTTGTGTATAAACCATGGAGATCAAAGGGTTATTTTCAATTTGAAATCATCATAATTGTCTTAGTCAGTTCTTTCCGCTTCATTTGAATATCCATGTCATGGGTCTACGACCATTAGAAATATGTTACTCTTACAGTGCGGTGATCGACTTTAGACGTCATAATCGGACGTCTATACTCGTCAGATTCCGACGTCTAAAGTCAATAAACGTCATTTTTCAGGTAGCATGGGTATGTTAAATTATATTGAGGCATCCCTTGTAGTAGTAGTAGTAGTAAATCATTGCTTTACGTCACTTTTGGGCACAAATGGTCTGTTAAGTGACATTGTAGAGGCATCCCTAGATTCCATAATGTTAGTTAATTGAATTGTCTATAAGGGTTCAAAGGGTTATATGGCATCCATTGCGAAGGTGTCCGTGAGGTGAGGATGCTGGTGACAGACAGGCCGTTACCATGGTGATGCTCGTGCATGGATCTGGACTAAGGATCAGAGAAAAGCGGCAATCCAGGCCAAGGTACAGTTTGGGGTCATTCAGGATTCCTGATTAAGATGCGGCCAGCGATTTTTGTATGTGTTTTTTTAATATTTAGCGGGAACAAAAATGTCTTTGAATATTTATAACCGGAAAAAATAATTATATTTTTAATATGTATTAGTATTTCATATTTTTGTTTATTAGAACACTGCAGTAATAGGAAGGTTGATTAATAATTATTGATCGACCGAAGAAGCTATTAGCCTTGACCAGCGACTGACCAGTCAATGACCAGACCACTCAACACCAGGAAGGGGTTGATCATTATATATATTATGGACTTAGTTGCAGACTGAGACTGATAATCTGATCGTACACAAGCAAACACGGGACAGTCCGAATTATGTTTTAACTCTTTAACCGCCAAATTATTCAATTTGAATTTTCACCCACTTGAAGTTGTGTCTCGCTGACGCGATCCACAACTTCAACTGGGTGAAAATCATTCAGATTTGGCAATATGGAGGTCAACTGTTTTCAAATATTGCTGATTGATGTCACATTTTATCTTTAACATGTTTAAAAGGTGGTACTTAATGTGCTAATAAAAAAATGAAAACCCGAATATATGCGACACCGGCGGTAAAGGGTTAATGTTGAAACAAGTATGGTCGTGATCGGATCGACGAAAAGGATCATAATGTTCGCATTTGGAAAATGCTACAGGATTTATAACATGATTTTTTTGTGGTGTAGAAAACAGGTATGGAAAAAACAATGCTCCATATTTTTCGAAATATCCGTTTCAACATAGACACATTATATTTTTCTCTACGAGAAAACGGTGTGTCTGTCGCTTTAAAAAGTTCTAAGGGGAGCCACACTGAGATTTAACACCAGATACTGATGGGAAACCACTGTCTTTTTCCTTTGATACAGCACATTCACATTTCACCTTGATTGACCTCTAACTGACCACTAGATGACCCTAAAGCGGCCTCCATTAGACTGATTGTCACAAATTAGGTGTTCTATTAACACAGCCATCTGAGGCATGTGTGTCCACGCCGACAACGTCTGTACCAAGTCCCCATGGGAGCTGTGGATTTATGTTGTGAGCCTTCTGTATTTATTGCTCTAGACTGATTTGGTTCAACCTAGGTTCTAGTAACCAAGGATACTAGGTTCTACAGTAGTAACCAAGGATACTAGGTTCTAGAGTAGTAACCAATGATACTAGGTTCTAGAATCCAAGGATACTAGGTTCTAGAGTAGTAACTAAGGATACTAGGTTCTAGAGTAGTAACTAAGGATACTAGGTTCTAGAGTAGTAAACAAGGATACTAGGTTCTAGAATCCAAGGATACTAGGTTCTAGAGTAGTAACTAAGGATACTAGGTTCTAGAGTAGTAAACAAGGATACTAGGTTCTAGAATCCAAGGATACTAGGTTCTAGAGTAGTAACTAAGGATACTAGGTTCTAGAGTAGTAAACAAGAATACTAGGTTCTAGAATCCAAGGATACTAGGTTCTAGAGTAGTAACTAAGGATACAAGGTTATAGAGTAGAAACCAAGGATACTAGGTTCTAGAATCCAAGGATACCAGGTTCTAGAGTAGTAACTAAGGATACCAGGTTCTAGAGTAGAAACCAAGGATACTAGGTTCTATCGTTGGTTCAACAATTCCCCAGTAAACATGAAATGCTCACACACAGGCCCAGACATCGATTCAATGTTGGTTCAAAGCTGGGCTATCGCCTGCGACGCTGACACATCATTGAGCCATCATTTGGTAAATGTCTGGTGTTCACAGGATCGTCAGTGAATGACCTTGAGCCCCATGTCGGGGGTGGGGGGGGGGGGGGGGGTGGACACTGATCACTATGGCTGTACCTGATGACACAATATGTCTGTCCAGCCGTTATCTGGTTGACTCATCGCCGTAAACCCCCTTAATATACAAAACACAGAAAAAGCCGACAATTTCGACCCAGCAAACAGAAATATTGAACATTAATGTTGGCCAGAGTCCAAGACGGTGGTCTGACATTACAGCGGCATAGGCTCAATTTCTCGTGTTTCTACCTTATATGTAGAGTAGGGTATACATGCGAGTCTCAGTGAATAAGGATGACTGAAAATGTTACCTGCATATTATACCATTGGTGTCTCTTTAGAAGTCATACTATATTCTACAACACATGTCGGCCCCCGACATGTGTTAGCTCACACATGTCAGTGACGTCATATCTGGCTGTTCCAGTCTCCCCCTGACATTAGCATACATTCCTTAATTTCATAACTTCTGTAGTTCTGTTATGTCTGTAACGTTAGGCTTTACAATTAGAATTCTATTTGATAGGGACCATTTCATTTTTAAATTGACAAAGATCTGTGCAAATGTAACTTACGACGTCCCTTTTTAAAACTAACGTTAGGCCTATTTGGTTTGAATTGAAGTCCAGAATTGCTGCCGTTAGACTAGAATCAATGCTTTAGACTAAGCCTACATGTCAAATGGTCTGCATTGGTAACTACTGCCACTGGCACAGACTGTTCACTTATTTTTTTATATCAGGATCGTTGTATAATCATTCATGGTAGGCCTATAGGCCCTATATCTAATTGCTCTGGAATGCCGGTTCCAAGTAAAGTAAGACATTACTTTGGCAAGTATAGGCCTGGTCGAATAGACTACAACGTAGGCCTAGCCTATAGAGTAACGTTAGTGGGCCTACAGGCCACTCCCCAGCAAACACAAAACATTTGTGTCTAACACCATTTGTACAGCGTCGGCCCAACGTCTTCGACGTTGGGCCAACATTGTACAAATGTGTTTACCGGGTCGTCGACGTGTCCGTGTCACTGTAGTCTAGGCCTAATACTAGCTAGGCCTATATGGTAATAGTGTTAGGCTACGGTTAGGGCCTACTGTTTGTGTTAGGCTACCCTGTAGCTAGTCCCATCCGTGACCCATTGCATTCTGGGCAAGCCAGATCAATTTAGGCTCGCTCGGCGGGCCAGGAACTAGGCTACCCTGTAGCCTACTGTATGATGATCTATAGGCCTAACTATTAGAATAGAGTTAGTCTATGACAAATATTCTTGTCAGTCACATATGGAAATAATTTATCAGATTTAGATATATCATAAGTAAAAATAGGCCTTCATTCCTTAATCCTAAAAAAAAATCCATGATCGGATTCGAACATGGAACTCTGGCTCTCCAGGCATGTCTCCTTACCACTGTACCGCGTGGACACTTGTAGACAATGTGGTGCAATTCAAAGAAAAGCAGCAGCGAACCTATATTATTATTGTCAAACAGCAGGGGTGTGTTCAGTCCTGGGAACAGCCAACTGCCGCATTTTTATCAACCCTGTTGCAATTCATGGCCTTGGAATTCAATCTTTTAGCTTTATCCTTTTCCGACTCGTACTGACTTTAAATGAATTTAGAATTTATATGGTAATTAATGTCGGTCTGTCATAATAGGAATCAAGTTTGGATATTGAAATGTGTTGGATTCTCATGTTATTGGACTCCGCCCTGGGCGAGGTACCACTTCGTGGCCCCTGACGCCCAGGGCTACGTCCAATAACATGAGAATCCAACACATTTCAATATCCAAACTTGATTTCTATAATTAAATTGTTGGTGTTTTGTAATTGCATTCACGACATTTTCTGCAACGACAAAAGTTACTCCCACCAGATAAAATTCCCTGTGTTTGCCCTGAATTTTAAACATTTATGGAATTCCCTATGTTTTCCCTTTGTCCCCTGTCAGTGGGTACCTTGCATTTGATAAAATTGTCACCCACTTCATATTATCTCCGTCCACTACAAGTTGAGAAATGCGACAGCAATTATCGTTTTTTCCAAAAAAAATTCAGACATAAAAGGGTGAAAAGAGGACCCATACCATTCTCATCGCCCTCTCCTGGGATTCCTGGAACCGCCCCCGGTTTATTCAGCTAACCAGCCACGGCATCTAAGAAATCCCAGACGACTTCTGAGTAATTCGGCAAATTGACAGACACAAGTTTTTTTTAAACAGCACAGAAAATCGATGTTGCACCAGCCTCAACAATGGCGCAACACTGGCGGCGATGGCCCAGTGCGGTGCCACCGTTGGCCCGACGTTTGCTGTGTGTGAACCCTGTGACGTGTGGAGATATTATTATACAATGGCTACACAGCAAACGGACTACTTTGATACAGTGTTAGTTTAATGTTGGGCCACCGTCTACGACGCTGACCCAACATTAAAACAACATTGCATCTACATCGCGTGTTTTTTTGCGTGAGGGACGCACGGGATGTCTGGAGACGAGACGCGATCAACAAGGCATGGACAACACGGTTTACAAATGAGTTACCAACTACTCCATTGGCGGAGCCAAATCTGAATTCAACACAAAAAAAACACGACGTCACTATTGACTCATTGAACAAGATCACAGAGGTCCAAGCAATCCCGCCCTATAGAGAAATTGATTGTTTACAATCTTGCTTTAAGAAGTTTTCACATTATTTCATGAACATTTATTTTTTACCATATATTGACGAAATTACTCATCAAGACTTGACAAAGAGGCTTTCCGAGCAAAGCCCATGTATTACAATTTCGTATTGCTTCAATTGGTCAATAAAATATGCTTAAACTAAACTAAACAACGAGGCTTGCGAATGCCGCGCCCGGCTACCAAAGCCTGTCTGTTAGCGCCACATACCGATTCATGTTAGTGCTAAAGCATGTGAGTCTTCCCAGACCACTTTATTTCTATTCTGTGAAACGCAGTGACGTCACTCGGTGAAAACAAGGTTATATAACACCCCCTTCTCCCATATTTCATTCTGTGAAACGCAGTGATGTCACTTGGTGAAAACAAGGTTATATAACCCCCCTTCTTCTCCCATACTTCATTCTGTGAAACGCAGTGATGTCACTTGGTGAAAACAAGGTTATATAAGACCCACTCCCCCTACTTTATTATATTAGCCAGCTCGGTGAAAACAAAGGAGGCCAAGGTCATAAGTTTCACAAAATATCTTAAGATCAATATTTTAGCCTCTGAGTAATAAACCAAATACATGTAACCCTTTACCAGACATATTGAGGACACATATCTTAACCATCACAAACATGAAATATTTGCAAATAACCATAGAAACCAAAGGGTTTTTTTTAATTTGAAATCAGCATAAATATCATAGTTAGCTCTTTCCGTTTCATTTGAACACCTATGTTGTGGGTCTATGGCCATTAGAAATATTTTAATCTTTCAGCGCGGGGATCGACATTAGACGTCAGAATGTCGATCCCCGCGCTGAAAATGTTAAGGCCTATATAAGTGGTGGATCCAAGGGGAGGGTTTAACCCCCTCAGAAAAAAGTCACCTTAATTAGAGGTTTCCTTATGATTTGGTGATATACTGAGTGAAAAACAGTGCCCAATATGCATTAGATTGCATGAAAAAAACCTTTGGAAATCAAAAATTTCCCCGAGGGCGGACCCCTCGACCCCTTTACAGTAAAATAAAAAAAATTGTCAAATTTTAACCCCCCCCCCTCACTGAAAAGTTAGATCCGCCCCTGTGTATGGTTGATGCCACCTTTAAGATGCCACCATACATTTCACATCTAAACAAGCAAAAGCAATATTCTTGATCACTCGCTAGATGGAGCCACTCCCTGGTACTATACGTCTTATTCATTAGACGGCGGCACCAGTACCACGCTCGAAATGAAGGAAGGCGGGGAAAGGGAGAGAGCGGAACGTTAATTTTTGTGGTTTTATTTGTTTAGTTCAGTGACGTGAACGAGGGTGAAATATTAAACGTGACATCAATCAGCAAGATTTCAACATCGTTGACATCCATTTTGTCAAATCTGAATAATATTCAGTCACTCACAGAAACTTTGTAAAACTAATTTTGGATTTAACGTCAATGTTATTTATGTAAAGAAACAATTAAAGAGTGAGTGAGTGAGTGAGTGAGTGAGTGAGTAAGTGAGTGAGTGAGTGAGTGAGTGAGTGAGTGCGTACGAGTGATTTGACAGACATGTAGTGTGACCCACAACCACCCAGCAGGGGTTCTCTTAGCGTAAGCGCGGCTTCTGACTCTAACCACTGGCAGCTGACACTTAGCTATTTTCACGCCGGCATCAGTGTGTTTTTTATGTCCCATGTCACCTTCCCAGTGAGAAATCACCAGCAATGTAATCTCTAACAGTTTGTTATCCACTTCCACTGACTAACCCCCGCTGACAACGACCCCCGAAGCCAACGACACACTGTTAGACGGCATTTTACGGTCACATCAATTTTGTACTAGAAAGTGTAGTCAGAAAACCAATACTTTTAAGAACTCTATGAATGCTGAGATGAACGCATTGCATTGCATTAAATTGCATTGCATCGTATAGTATTATATCACATTGTATTGCATCACATTGCAATACATTATATTTGTGGATTTTCACATTGTATCACACCGTATTGTGTTGTATTGTATCGCATCGCATTGCATTTAATAACATTACATAGAATGGCATCGTAATGGCGTCGCATTGCATTAGATTATATCACATTGTATTACATCGCATTGCGTTACATTGTATAGTATTGCATTGTAATGTATCGCAACATATTTGATTACATTGTATTGTATCGTATTATATTACATAGCATCGAATTGCACTGCATCGTATTGTATTGCATTGCATTTCATACCATTGCGATGTATTGCATTGCATCGTATTGCATTGCATTGCATTGCATGCATTACATTATATTACATTTCGCTGCATTGTATTGCACTGCATTGCATTGTACCGCATTGCATCGTATTCCCTTACATTGCATTATATTTCATTGCACAGCATCGTACTGATTCCCATCGTATTACATTAAATTGCATTGCATTATATTGAATCGTATTGCATGACATTGTATTACAATTGCATTGCATTGCATTGCATTGTATCGCATTGCATTGCATTATATTACATCGTTTATTATTGCATTGTATTGCATTAGATTCAATTATATCGCATAACATAAATGAGAACGTTACATTACATTGCATAGTTTTGTATCAAATCAAATCATGCCAGTAGTTTAGCTGATTGCAGTTGATGGAGACGAGAGGGGGGGGGGGGGGTTGTAACATTAAAGCGGCACTTTATGCAGATATTGCTGTCAATTAGCTGTGATTGACAGACCGTGAAGCCACGCCCACTCTGACCAGCAGATCACGTACCACATTATAACACGGACCACGTGACAGGGGAGCTTCGCTCTGACTCACACAGGGGTCACAGAGTACGATCCTGGTGCAGGTCAGCATCTAAATCTGCCATGGTAACGACCATGGTAACGACCTGTGTGTGACCTTCCCCCTGCACCTGAGTGACCTCTACAAACAGAACCAAGGACAGTTAGCTGAGGACAGTTAACCCTCTGTGTACCACGGTCAGTGTTATCAACGTTGACCCTTTCAACACTAAATACGTTTTATATCCGTTTTTTTAGCCGATAGTGAGTGAGTGAGTGAGTGAGTGAGTGAGTGAGTGAGTGAGTGAGTGAGTGAGTGAGTGAGTGAGTGAGTGAGTGAGTGAGTGAGTGAGTGAGTGAGTGAGTATTGTTTTACGTCGCTTGATGCATATCCTGGCAATATTGCCACAGAAGGAAGCTTGAAACCAGGACTGTGTCAGATACTAAAGTCTAAAGTCGATCCCCGCGCTCAGAGTGTTAAGGATTAATTCAAGAGAATATGGTATAATGTATCAAAAAAGAATGGCCTGAGATTCCGTGTTGTAATAATAAATATATTTGGTACTTTAATTAATATGTACTTGGGTATTCCATATTCACACCTGAAAGTGGAATGAATGAATATCTGAGTGCTGGGGAGGGGGAGGGGGGGGGGGGGGTGGGACAAAAGTCCTTCCCTGCACTGTAAGGGTAAACATATTTCTAATGACCGTAGACCTTAAAACAACGTGCAGAGTTTCAACGTATGTTTAGGTACACATGTACTAAAAAGTTCAAATTATGCAAAAAATACACATTTTCCACGGAACAGCTCTGTGTTTTGATGACCCGTCACTAAGTAAATAAATAACATCTGGTAAAATAGAAACAGAACAAACACAAAACATGTCCATGTAACATCTGTATAACTCTCACTGGAAGAAAAAACAAACAGTTTTCTGTTTCTTCAGAAGCAAATAAACCTTAAGCAAAACCTCCATTTAACCCTTTAACCGCCAAATTATTCAATCTGAATTTTCACCCACTTGAAGTTGTGTCTCGCTGACGCGATCCACAACTTCAAGTGAGTGAAAATTATTCAGATTTAACAAAATGGCGGTCATCTGTTTTCAAATATTGCTGCTTGATGTCACATTTTATCTTTAACATGTTTAAAAGGTGGTACTTAATGTGCTAATAAAAAATGAAAACCCGAATATATGCGACACCGTCGGTCAAAGGGCTGAACGCAGACGTCACCAGCAGCAGATCTTACCTCTTTGCCTACTAACATGGCCATAGTCGTTTTTAATCGGTTTCATCGTGAAATCACTGTCATGGGGAACGAAAAGGGTGTTGAAACATCAAGATTTGCAAATGTTTGGACTTAAATTAAACAAATGTGAGTATTTTTACCCACTTGAAGACTTAGTGGGTCGCGATACCAAATTGCTAACCAGGATCGCCTGATTTTCGGCGATTTCTCCGTCAATTCTAAACCGATTTTCTCAAAATTTTGCAAAGGACATTTTCTATTCAAATTCTAACAGCCCTGAAATTTCGTAAAATTATACAGCGTATTTCAAAAGTTAGACCATTTGACATGTAGTAAATTGAAATTACGACGTTCCTCTTTAAACCAATTAAACTAATTTTGGAATTTTATTACATGGCAAATGGTCTAACTTTTCAAATATTGAGTATTATTTTGCGAAATTTTCACCCCTTTTAGGATTCTATAAAGACAATGGCCTCTGCAAAATTTCAAGGAAATCGGTCCAAAATTGACGGAGAAATCGCCGAAAATCATGCGATCCTGGTTGATCATTTTTAATTTGACGGTGAGTATAGTACCATGAGTACTAGTATTAAATTTGGGTAATATTATCGCAATAATGCAGAAAGTACTGCTAACCATGCTAACGATGTATTGTTTCAAATTTAAAAAGTAAAAAAGGTGGTCATAAGTTACAAGTTTTACTTTAATAATAAATCACTATCATCATAAAACACACATATTACAATCTTTAGTTATTATTTTTAAAACAGTTCCAGAAACACTCAATTATCATGATTATTAGTGCATTATTGTCATGGCTTAAAATTTTATTAATTGTTTGGTTTCAGATTCATTTATTTGATCTAACAAAATACATACTAATATTGTAAATATATGTATATATATCATATATTAAATTATATAATAAATTGTTAGGGAATATACATAAACGACAAATGTCGGATACATCAATATGATCAAGGATGGTCTAAGTCTAAGTCGAAATAAAGTCATCTGATGTAATAATAATTGAAAAAACAGGTACAAAACTATACGAATAAGGTAACTACCACTCACAATTATTTACATAGACTTTTCTGAAGTGCATATTCAACTTATCGGGCTGCATGCGAGCATGCGCAGTGGCAATTCATGCATGTCTTTTCATTAGTAGTATTAGAGTCACTCCCACTTGTTATGTAACCCTTGTAGTGATTGGTCCGAATATATACGTTTTTCAAACCAACAAAATACTATCAAAATTGATCAAATAGTTTGCTTTCAACGCTTCCCACTGAGCACACAACGTTGTTACGACATTGAATCAACGTCAATGAAGTTGATTCAATGTCGTAACTGAGTGGGTTAATTAATGGAGTTATTCAATTTGCGAGATGACTATTTTTCATAATTTTTTTTTGTCATATGAAGTTGGAAATGCGGTAGCAATTCCAACTTCATATGACAAAAGCAGAAACAGACAATTCAGCAGGGTGTGGTTAGGTAATACAATATTTCAATCAGGGATAACAGCAAACAAACAAATTGTATAACACTTGTACAATGTCGGCTACGTTGGTCCAATATTGTATAAATGTTATACAAATGTTTTGTATTCGTTGGGATAAGTCTCTTTTCGTCATTTAAAGCTGGAATTAAGCAATTCCAGCTTTAGACGATGGCAAATAAAAACTAACAATCCAACAAGGCACACATTTTATACTAACTATGACAGGTTAGTTATTGCTATGTTCACTGACAGCAACACACTGATGACAGGTTCACGACACAACACTCATGTCTGCTTCACTCACCCACCGCTACAGAGATAGATAGAGGTAAAGCTGTAGTCCACTGTGAACCATTAACGGGATAAAGGGTAGGGGTTCACCCAGAAAGCACCCACCAGCAACAGAGATACACGTAAGGTGGAGACGGCTAGAGTTAAAGCAGTAGTCCACTGTGAACCATTAACGGGATAAAGGGTAGGGGTTTACCCAGAAAGGACCCACCAGCAACAGAGATACACGTAAGGTGGAGACGGCTAGAGTTAAAGCAGTAGTCCACTGTGAACCATTAACGGGATAAAGGGTAGGGGTTTACCCAGAAAGGACCCACCAGCAACAGAGATACACGTAAGGTGGAGACGGCTAGAGTTAAAGCAGTAGTCCACTGTGGACCATTAGCGGGATCAGAGTTTACCCAGAAAGCATCGCGTTCGTTACAGTTCGAGACAGTAAGGGTAAGCGCCACCTGGTGAATGCATGTGAAACAGGCATTGAGGACAAGGCTTTGAAGCTAACACGGGATGATATACAAACGGTGTTCATTTGAGTGCGATATGGGAAAATAGAAAATAGTTCAATGAATAACGTGTGAGCCTTTAGGCGAACAGTTTATTTATTGGAGAAATAAGTCAAATATTCCAGATATTTATCCTTTACGGACCCCCCCTCCTGTGGGTCACCCCACATGGCCGTGGGTCACGCCCCCCCCCCCCCCTGTGGCCGTGGGTTCCGCCAGCAGACCGTCATCATAGTGTCTTACCCATCAGTGCCTCTTCTCTCGGGGTCATACACCCACCTTTACGCAGCTTCTTCTGCAGACGTATCGTGTCTGAGGACGCTCTTTTGATCTCCTGCTTAGCTCTCTTGTACTCTACAAACATAACATCACATTATTACACAGTAGCAAAATAAAATATAATAATCAGATCGTCACAATCAGCGTGGACTAATTAATCTGAGATGCCCTTTTGATCTCATGTTTAGCCCTATTATACTCTACAAACACAATATAATATATTACTGACAATAAGAGTATAACATAACCATGATAACAGTGTGACTTAGTCTAATCTAGGACGCCCTCCTGATCTCCTTCCTAGCTTTCTTATACTCTACATACAGACAATAAACATGATGAAGGATATATATCAGCGTGGGCTGATACAAACACAATATAATACATTACTAACAATGATGGGCAAAGCCTAGAATATATTCTTGGTATAACATAACAGTGTGTCTAATCTAAGACGCCCTCCTGATCTCATGTTTAGCTTTCCTATACTCTACAAAAACATCGATTCACTTAAATAGTACATCACCATGATTACAAACAGTCCGTTATATGTAAATTTTCAAGTCAGTTTCAAACTAAATAAAATGTCACTCAAATTGAGAAACCGTACAAATGGGATGCTTATTGAATCTAAATAATTCAACAATTTTGCAGCTGCAGATCTATATTAAAAAAATCACCCACTTGCATTTGTGTCTCGCTACCGCGACCCACAACTTCAAGTGGCTTAAAATTACCCATATTTGCTTAATTTAAGCACAAACATTTGCAAAACTTGATGATAGACAGTAAGACACACATTTTATTCCCAATAACAGTGATTTGGTTGACTAATAAAACAGATTAAAAAAAAAAATAGTCGTGATCAGCAAGACAAGAGAAAGGATTATTATTTCGTCATTTTTATCCCGTTGATTGAATTCAACTGTAAGTTTGCCCCCTAACTGTCCTTGATGACACCAGACGGCAGGCCAACTCGGGTAGACAACCCTTTTTGCAGCTTTTCCGGGATATTTTGTGTGGAAAGCGAAAACTAAATTCAGGATGTTCAACCTACGAAGTCCATACGACTAACTAAAAACGGCTGAAGTATGGCCCAATATATAAAGCATTCACCCAGCATTAAACAGCGCTACGGTACGAGTAGGCATATCTATGTTTCTCAGAAATGAAGTTTCCAGGACTGTTTTCCGCTTCAGCTAGCTTTTTACAGCTTGGTTTTTTTGTGCTCGCTTGGCTTGTTTTTGCGTTGTCATCTAAACTCGATTAATCATGGTGTCGCTAGGAGCTATACTTCAGCTAAGGTATGCAGCCTCGAATCCACCTCTCCTTTCCCTTTGATATAAAAAGGTTTATCTGCCACTTTACAAAGTTGCAGATAAAGCCTTTATTATCCAAGAGGAGGAAAATCCCGAGAGTTGGTTTATTATCCCTATAAAATATAAAATTGTTTGATTGTAGCGATCAAGATACTAAAACATAAATGTGTTATAATGGGCAAGTACCATAAGATTCTAAAAATGTAGATAATCCTACTTTTTCTCATTTCCATTAGAGAAATTAAGATGATCTTAACTTGCTTAACTTTTCTAATATAAAAAAAGAGAAAGTTAAAATAATCTTAATTGTAAGAATCTAAGTGGGATGGACCCTGTTATGGTGGTTACCACCAGCGCCTGTCACGCCTGAGCTCTAGTTTCACAATGTTTCTTCTCCGCCAACTCGTAAATATTTGACAAGCTCAGTCTCAGAGCGGCAGTGTTCGAATCCTATGTCTAGATGGCAGTGTCATTTGAGTCATCTCATTATCCTGAGGCCCCATTCATACATCTAATTCTGTGAAACGCAGTGACGTCACTCGGTGAAATCAACGTTATATAAGATCCCCTCCCCCATACTTCATTCTGTGTAACTCAGTGACGTCACTCGGTGAAAACAAGGTTATATAAGGCCCCTCCCCCATACTCCATTGTGTCAGCTCGGTGAAAACAAAGGAGGTCAAGGTCATTGAGTTTCACAGAATATACACAGTGGCGCATGCATCCCAGCAACCACCACACGAGGCGTTGGCCCAGTGCTGAGCTGATGTTGGGCCAGCGTCGTAGACGGTGGGCCAACATCAGCCCAACACTGGGCCAACGCCTCGTGTTGGCTGGGATGCTATGTCAGATTTAACCCTTCAATCGCTGAAATATTCTCATGCAAACCATGGAAACCAAAGGGTTATTTTCAATTTGAAACCATCATAAATGTTTTAGTCAGCTCTTTCTGATTCATTTGAATACCTATGTTATGAATGTACGGCTATTATAAAAGTTGTAATCTTTCAGTGCGGAGACTTTATGTTAAAAAGACTTTAGACGTCAGATTCTGACGTCTCTATTCTGACGTCTAAATTCTAGAAATTCTGGTTAAAACCTAAAATTCTGACGTCCAGAGACGTCAGATTCTGACGTCTCAAGTCGATCCCCGCACTTCAGGGGTTGAATAAAATTAAATTACTTGAACTTGTGGATCGCATCACAAATTCATGTGGACAAAATGTCTTTGAATAATTTTGGTGGTCAAAGGGTTATATTTAGAGAAAATAATAAACAAAAATGTAGAGGCTAAAGGGTTGACCCCGATATGTCTTGTAGAGGTCAGAATGTCGTACTTAGAGGTGATATTACGCCAGACATCGCTCAGCATTCGGTGTTAGACGTCAGAATATAATCTTACACAAAATCCAGAGCACGAGACACCCTTACAGTGCGGGGGCCATCTTTAGACGTCAAAATATGACGTCTAAAGATGGCCCCAGCACTGAAAGAATTAAAAATGTATACTGGCAGTAGACCCATAACATATATATTCAAATAAAACAGAAAGAGCTAACTATTCTTATCACGCGCAGATAATTAACCCTTGGATCACTGAGCCATTTAATTTAAATTTTCAGTCACTTGAATCAAGTGACTTAAAATGTATGTCATTTGTGAAATTTCAGTCCAAATATATATCAGTGTTTCAAAATTGAAGGCATATTTTACTGTGAACAGCTCGTTATCAGGGGTTATACAGGTGCTAATAAAAACACAGAATGTCTACTGCAGTCGACATCAGTGCTCCAAGGGTTAAAACGCAGGATGTCTGCTACAGTCGACATCAGTGCTCTAAGGGTTAAAACGCAGGATGTCTGCTACAGTCGACATCAGTGCTCTAAGGGTTAAAACACAGAATGTCTGCTACAGTCGACATCAGTGCTCTAAGGGTTAAAACGCAGGATGTCTGCTACAGTCGACATCAGTGCTCTAAGGGTTAAAACACAGAATGTCTACTGTAGTCGACATCAGTGCTCTAAGGGTTAAAACACAGAATGTCTGCTACAGTCGACATCAGTGCTCTAAGGGTTAAAACCCAGAATGTCTACTGCAGTCGACATCAGTGCTCTAAGGGTTAAAACACAGAATGTCTGCTACAGTCGACATCAGTGCTCTAAGGGTTAAAACACAGAATGTCTACTGCTTAGATAATTTACCAGTAAAGATTGTTCACTATGCTGACTTTGCCCATTTCATAAAAAAATGTTTCTATTAAAGCCAGTGAGGTGCTTAAGTACGTAAGTATATATCGCGACCCAGAAAGTGGCGAAATACTCACATATATTTGATTTTGTGAAAGTAAACCTGCTAATTTAGTTGACGAATTAAATTATCTAAGCAGTTACTTCTATCCAAAGCATACATCTCAACTTTAGTGTAAAGTGCAGTAATGACGTTTTCACTCTTTAAGTGCTTCATTATTACTTAACATTTTCCTTTTATTTGAAGTTGGCATTGCTCACGCAATTGCCAACTTCAAATGAAAGGAAAATACCTCCTCACTTAAAAATTAAACCTGCTAAATTTCACAATGGGGGCTTTACTCAAGATTTATACATGCATATTTGTTCAATTTCTGTCAAATTTTAGTTGTGGAAAAACAGTATGAATGCGCTTAAAAGCGTCGCCCGCACTCAAAGGGTTAATACCAACGTGATTTATTTTAGATGATTCCTTCAGAATCTGTCGGTGAAGGGTTCGAGGCGTCTGGGGCTTGTCTTACATACAAATCAGGACCTCATTTCTAGACTAGTTTTTTTCGCCGCTGTTTTTGCCTCCTGTTTTTGGCAGGTTCTATTTTTTGGCGTGTAATATCTACTTGAGGAGCGCAGGCCAAAACTAGATACTCAGAAAACATAACAGTGTCCGAGCAAAAGCTGGGTGAATATCCGGCCGACATCTACGGCATGAAACCAACTTTTCACTGATGTCGGGAACACTGGGATATGTTTTGGCCACTGGCAGCTCTCTAATAATAACAGAGTTGGTCCGATGTTGGACCAACGATCCGAATTTATATCCACTTAGATAGAATGTTTTCGTCAACGGCAGCTGTTCATGATACATAAATCGGAGCGATGTTGGACCACTATCGCGGACGTTGGTCCAACATTTGTTGGACAACGTCCACGATATTGGTCCAACATCGGTCCAAGTTTGGATCAACGTAAGATAGGATGTTTTGGCCACCAGCGGCTGTTTCATGATACAAGGTCGGAACAATGCTGGACCAACGTCACCTCAACATCGTTCCGACTTTAGAACCCCTGGGATAATATGTCTTAGCCAGCAAACACGACACATCTACTCAATGTTTAACCAATGTCGTCCCACCGTCTACGACGTTGGCCCAACATTGGCTGAACATTTGGTAGATGTGACGTGCTTACTGGGATAGCCACTGGCCGATGTTGGACAAACGTCACCTCAACATCGGCCCGACTTTAGAACCCTTTGGATAGTATGCTTCAGCCACTGGCAGCTGTCTCATAATATGACACATGAGGGAGCTTACAGAAAATGACAGGGCAGCACACACTAAACATGAAAACTAGCTTGTGGTAATCAAGGTGCAGGCCCGCTCAACCTGCTTGTCTAGTTAACGACACCTAGAGAGACATATTTACAGATGATAAGTTCACCGAGTATAGGTCGAATCTTGTCTCGTGAACGGATCACAACCACATTTATTTTACAACTTTATCTTGACTTTCCTTCGATTGTCTGTTTTAGGGTTACGGTGATTCATGTACTTTTAGATGACATTATTAAGTCATATATTAATATATTTTGCTAACATCATTATTAGCGCGAATGGTTGAAAATACGTTTCACAATTAAAATATTGATTGAGACTAACCAAATGCGCAGCTTTTAGTCCAGTGGATTTTGACGAAAGCGTGTTTCGCGGTATGGACGACGTTTTATGATTGATTCTGATACTAGGGGATGTCCTGAGCAGGAATCAGCCGGGTGCCACTTTGGCACCCTTGGGCGGAATTTTTTAAGGGCAAAAACAAAATGGCCGCCAGATATTTCAAGGTCAAATATGATTTTTTAACAAATGAAGCCAGGAACAAGTGTAATACCTCATTTTCATGTGATTTTGACTGGGCAATCCATTTCTTGCATTATTTTTATCATTCAAGGTCATCTTCAAGGTCAAAAAGTCAATTTCAAGGTCAAATAAGCAAAAATACCACTTTTAACAATCAAAGCTTGGAACATGTGTAATACTTCTTTTTCATGGGATTTTGTCTGAAAATGCATTACGGTATTATATCGGTGATCCAAGGTCATCATCGAGGTCGAAAGGTCATTTACAGGGTTCAAAACAAAATGGCCGCCGATATTCCAAGGTCAAATATGATTTTTCAACAAATAAAGCCAGGAACAAGTGTAATACCTCATTTTCATGTGATTTTGACTGGGCAATCCGTTTTTTGTAATATTTTTATTTTTATTTTGGCTCGAAAATCCATTTATGGTATTATTTTGGTGATCCAAGGCCATCTTCAATGTCGAAAGGTCATTTCCAAGGTTGAAAACAAAATGGCCGCCGATATTTCAAAGTCAAATATGATTTTTCAACAAATGAAGCCAGGAACAAGTGTAATACCACATTTTTATGTGATTTTGACTGGGCAATCCGTTTCTTGTATTATTTTTATGTCTCAATGTCATCTTCAAGGTCAAAACGTCAATTTCAAGGTCAAATAAGCAAAAGTACCCTTTCAAAAAAATAGAACTAGGAACATGTGTAATACCTCTTTTTCTTGGGATTTTGTCTAATACATCCATTTATGTTAATGCGATTTTGTCTGAAAAATCCATTCGTGGTATTATTTTGTCGATCCAAGCTGATCTTCAAGGTCAAAAGGTCATTTCCAAGGTGAAAAATGTAAAAAAATGATATTTAAGAAACAAAATAGGAAGAAGTGTAATATGTCTTTTTGGTGTGATTTTTTACTTAATAATCGATTCCTGAAACTATTTTGATGATAAAAGGCCAACTTCAAGGTCAAAAGCTCAATTTTACAGTTAAGTAAAGGAGAAAAGGATTTTTAACAAATACATGTGTAAAAACCTCTTTTGTCGCAGGATTTTGAGTGAAAAATGTCTTTTTTCTATTACTTCGGTGAATAGAAGTCATCCTCAAGGTCAAATATAATTTTTAACATATGTGCTAGAAATTGGAGCACACATAATACCTTGTGTTTGGTTTGATTTTGACTGGATAATCTTATTATGTTTGTTTTTGCCTGGATAATCTAATTATGATTAAACAAGCTCAAGGTGAAGAGATCGACGAGAGGCGTTGAAGGGCAATTAGCGAAGAGGTGTTCAAGAGTGAAGGAAAAGCTTTAACGATCGATAAGGAGGCATTAAAGGGCAATAAGAAGGCGCTAAAGTACAATGAAAAGGCATTAAAGGGCAATGATAAGACATTTTTAAGGGAAATGAGGAGGCGTTAATGGGTGACAAGAGGCGTTACAGAGCGACCAAGGGCGTTTTAAAGCGACAGAAAGGCATTAAGGGGCTATGCAGATGCGCTAAAAGGAGACAAGAATGTGTCTTCAAAGTTTTTAGGTCAACGCGTCTTCTTTGCAATTGAAGGCCTTTCCGTCGCCCTTTACCGCCTCTTCTTCGCCCTGAACATCCTTTTAGTTTACCGCTTCTTTGTTGCAATTGAAGGCCTTTCCGTCACCCTTTGATGCCTCTTCTTCGCCCTGAACGCCTCTCCATTGCTCTTTTACTTAACCGTCGCGTTTTAACGCCTCTTTATTTATTTTGAACGCCTCTCTATGGCTTTTTGACACCTCCCTATCACGATTTAGCGTATCTGTGGCACATTTGACGCCTCTCGTTGCCCTTCAATGCTTTTGGGTCGACCTTCATATTTTTTCCGTCGCCCTTTAACGCCATTTTTTGTGCAATTTAACGCCTCTTCCTCGCCCTTTACCGGCTTCCCATAGCCATTTAACGCCATTCCATCACCATTTACAATCTTTCCATCGCCATTTAACGTCTTAGCATCATCATTTAACGCATCTGCAGAGCTTTTTGACGTTTTTTCATCAACCTTTAGTACATCTCCATCAACCTTTGTTATTGGTCCTTTAACGACCTTCTATCGCTCTCTGACGTCTCTCTGTCACCATTTAATTCTTCTTAGTTGCCCTTTAGCGATTCTCCGTCATCTTTAACGCCTTCTTATAACCCTGAAACACATATTAATCACCCTTTAACACCACCCATCACTTGTTAACGTAATTCTGCTGTCATTTAATGCTTCCTAGTCACCCTGTAACGCTGTGCAATAGCCCTTTAATGCCACCCCGTCACCTTTTAACGCATCCCGTCCATTTTTAGTGCCTTTTCTTAGCCCTTTAGCGTCTCCTCGTTGTCTTTTAACTCCTCCTCATTGCTCTTCAACGTCTCCCCACTGCCCATTAACGCCTTCCATCGCCATTTAACGCATCTGCAGCGCGTGTTAGCGTCACACCATGACCCTTTATTGCATATTCATCATCCTTTATTACTTTCCCGTCACCCGTTGGACATCTGCGTCACCATTTAACGCTTCTTCGTCGCCCTTTAGCAACTTTATGTTGTCCTTAGTGCCTTCTCCTCACCCTCACACGCCTATCCATCATACTTTATTACCTCCCCATTGCCCGTTAGCGCTTTTCCATCGTCATTTAACGTTTTATGGTCGCCCTTTAACGATGCCTCATCACCCTTTACCGCCTTCCCCTCACCATTTAACACTTTCCCATCACCATTTAGCGCCTCACTATCGCCCTTTAACGTGCATTCACATCGCCATTTAATGCATCCACATCACTTTTAACACTTTTTTTGGGCCTTTAACGCTTTTCCACCGCTCTTTGACGTCTCTCCGTCACCATTTACTGCTTTTCCAATGCCCTTTGGAGATTCTCAGTCGTCTTTGATGCCTTCTCATCACCCTTAGACACCTATTCATCATCCTTTAGCACCTCCTCATCACCCGTTAACATACTTCCACTGTCATTTAACGCTTTCTTGTCACCGTTCCATAGTTTTTTCATGCCACCACGCCACCTTTTAATGCATCCTGTCGCTCTTTAACGCCCCTTTTTGCCCCTTAACGCATCCTCGTTGCCATTCACCGCCTCCTCATTGCTCTTTAATGACTACTCATTTTCTTCTAACCCTTTTTAGTCGCTCTTTAGCACCTCTGGGCGCCTTTTAGTGACTCGTTGACACCCTTTAATGCCTCCCCATTGTCTTTTACCGACTCTTTGTGGCCTTTTAGCACCTCCCCATTGAACAGTTATGTTTTTCATCGCTCTTTGACACCTCTCCGTCACCCTTTGATGCCTTCTAGTTGTCTGATCATTCCACTTTGATGATGTTTAATCATTAAAACCCTGCTAGAATTAGATTATCCAGTTAAAGTCACATCATATTTGTGATTAGGCCTACCTGACCTTGAAATTGACACACAGCCCTCAAAAATAACCTTTAATCATCAAAATAGTAGCAGAAATTACACTAAAAAAAAGTACTTCACTTTTTGCTATTTATGTTTGTTAAAAATCATACTTTTTATCTCGGAATTGACTTTTGATGACACACGTTCCTAGCTTTTTTTGTTAGAAATGATATTTTCTCTTACTTTACCTTGAAATTGACCTCTTGGCCTTGAAGATGACCTTGAATAATCAAAATAATTTTAGATATGTAATGGCACGAAAAAGAGGTATTTCACATGTTCCTAGCTTCATTTGTTAAAATAGTAATTTTGCTTAGTTGACCTTGAGATTTACTTTTTGACCTTGAAGATGACCTTGAGTCATGAAAATAAGGCACGAAATGGAATGCCCGGTCAAAATCACATGACAATACGGTATTACACTTGTTTCTAGCTTTAATTGTTGAACAATCATATTTGATCTTGAAATATCTGGCAGCCATTTTGTTTTCGACTTTGGAAATTACCTTTTGACCTTGAAGATGACCTCGGATCACCAAAATAATACCATAAGTGGATTTTTCACACAAAATCCCATGAAAAAGAGGTATTATACCTGTTCCTAGCTTTAATTGTTAAAAATGGTATTTTTGCCTATTTGACCTTGAAATTGACCTTTTGACCTTGATGATGACATTGAATCTTAAAAATAATACAAAAAATGGATTGGCCAGTCAAAATCACATAAAAATGAGGTATTACACTTGTTCCTGGCTTCATTTGTTGAAAAATCATATTTGACCTTGAAATATCTGGCGGCCATTTTGTTTTTGCCCTTAAAAAATTCCGCCCAAGGGTGCCAAAGTGGCACCCGGCTGATTCCTGCTAAGGATATCCCTTAGAACCAGAATCAATCATAAAACATCGTCCATACCGCGAAACACGCTTGAGTTAAAAAATGCCATTTGACAACTGGACTATTTGTAAAGAACATTTCTTTAAACGCAGTTGCGGATCCAGCATAGGGCGGTTTTTTTTTTTAATAAAGTGAAGCTAACACCCCTTTTTTCAGCCAAAATATGGCTTACGCCCCCTCCTCTTCCACATTCTGGATCCGCCACTGAAACGTATAGTAATAGCTTCACCTTACTGTATCATGGCTATTGAGGCAGTGTGTCAACAATGCCGGATTAATAAGATAAATGTAAAATATGAAAGATGACAAAAAATCTTTAAATTAGGATGATCTTTCTCACACTTCCATTGTCAAAGTTAAGAAAGTTAAAATAATCTGAATTCAAATATTTTTAGTCGGATAGCCACAATGCCTGGGTAGGCTACCCAGAAAACACGAGACACTGAACCAATGTTGATTTAATGTTGGCCCATCGTCTTCGACTCTGGGCCAACATTAAATCAACATTGGTTCAGTGTCTCGTGTTTGCTTGGTAACTCCCCAAGAGTTAATTGAAGAACCCCGGCCCGCGTCAATACAGATGTAGGGCCCACATGATAACCCTGCTGATCTGTGTTAACCAGAGGTCATAGCGCCTGACTGGGAGCACTTTTTCCATTTTTTGTGTCTGACTACATGTGTTTTGGCTGCCGATTCCGGTCCAGATTCAGGACAAGTGGTAGGGATAGCAGCATCATGTTACGCCACGGATGCAAGTCCGATTAACCATTAGCTAGTTGGAGTCTCAACGAAAATCTCATCCACTGTAAGATGTGGATTGTGGCAATTAGATTAACTCTTCGGAGATAGCCTAGGGCCGACCCACTAAAAATACTAAAATTAAAATTATCTTAAAGCGACACAATCACACTAAAATCATCCTTTTCCTTTTAGCCTCTTGATATTTTAAATTTTCAAAATGTCCATAGACTATAATTGCGAGGGGTTTATGATTAGGATTATCAGAAAATTTGCCGGGAGGGGTTAAATGTTTGTCTGAATTTTGAAGTCAATCTGTTCCACCATGTTGGAGTAGTAGCCAAAAGGCTGCGTGCGGCGGCGGAGGGGTCGGCGGCGCCGCACGAAGGGGACGACAATACCCCTTCGGGCCCAATGAGTAAGGGGTTTTGTCAAGTTGAAAAAAATCAACTCGGATTTATACTTTTTTTCGGAAATTTTGTGTTTTTTGTGTTGTTTTCATGTTTCAAAATGTTTAAAAAAAAATTAGATAGGGGGGTGGTGGGTGGTGTGTCATCAGATTCTTGGATTTTTTCAACTTGACAAGACCCCTAAAAACGTTCATCTTTTCGGGTAAAATGAACACAGGAATCCACCTGGAATACGGTGAGGATTCGTCCACAGACAACTGAGATGAGTCAGTCAGCTAAGGTGAAGTGGCTGTTGAGACGTTCATCCTTGTTTACGCTAAGTTGGCTGCAGACTGCAGAGCTGCCCTGAAAAGCCAAAAGGCAGTAACTGCTAACTGTTTAAGTAAGCAGTTACTGCCTTTTTGCTTTGCAGATCACTTCACAGGCGGCCCACAATGACCAGCCTGTGGTCTGTGTACCTGACGTTGTCTACACCATCTATAACAATGTGGAATCCTCTTACTGGGTGGATTGCCAATTTGGGGATCAGTGTACTGTGGAGGGAAAGGCTAGATATGCAAGCGGTGTTCATCTGAGTGCGATATGGAAAAATACAGCACTCGTTCAGTGAATAAGGTGTGAGCCTTTAGGCGAACACCTTATTCATTGGACATGTGCTGTATTTTACCATACCGCACGAAAAATGAACAACGTTTGTATTTTCTCACACGATCACGTAACAACTTAACACAAAATCCAACCATAAATTGTATTCAATCTACAGCTAGTGTGATATAGGTTGATACCAATATACGTTTCATAGTGAAAACCACAGCACTGATTGTGCGAAACAGCAGTAATTGTTAATTGTCAAAGTAAAGATTTACTGCCATTTGCTTTTTGTCTGCCGTACAAAGGAGAAAAGGGGAGAAATATCAGGAACAGCTTACAAAGTCCTAATATATGTTGAAAGTTGGCATTGAACAAGTCACTGGTTTGAACCATAAGCGCCAAATTAAATCATTTGAATTTTCACCCACGTGAAGTTGTGTCTCGCTACCGCGACCCACAGCTTCAAGTCGATGAAAATTACTCATATTTGTTTCATTTGAGACCAAACATTTGCAAATCTGATGCTTAACCCTTTCAATCCTGAATTTACCATAGTCATCATCATCCACTACAAGCCGCGAATTGCTGTCGCAATTCTCGACTTGTAGTGGATGAAGATGATTTGATGTGGGTGAAAAAGTAAAGAAAATTGCCATGAATTTGCAAACCAGTTTCATGGGAATATTCATTCTAAAACCCCTAGTTGTTGGAAAATTAGGTCTGTAAAACGATGCTTTAATGCATCGTGAAGACTTAAAGGGTTAAACGACCATTTCGTTCCCAATAACAGTGATTTGATCGGCTAATACAAAGGATTAAAAACAAATATGGCCAGCTTAGCACCGAAAGGGTTAAATTGGATAAGCAGAACTTTCCTAGCCGTGTCGTCCTCTCCGAGGTCGTGGATTGATGTATTTGCTTTACCCGAAAAATCCAACATGGCAGTGACTGAGAGCGATCCCGACCTCAAGGTCCGAAAACTTCCATAACTTTTTAATGAGTGTGCGACCTCTGAGCTGAGCATGCGGGCATGGGAATGAAATGTTACTGATTCTAAAAAAAATCTTTTCGACCTGATTATTCAGCGATATTTTCCGATATGACAGTCCAGACAAATGTCCCACGATTTTGTACGCGATCAATCTGGGGCTAAGCAGTTCCCAACAAACACAAAACATTGACCTAATGCTGGGTAGATGTTGGGCCAGCGTCGTAGACGGTGGCCCAACATCAAACCAGCATTGTATTTACGTTTTGTGTTTGTTGCGTTACCGTTGTTTGTACTCAGCCGAGTCATACAGCAGTAACTACATTTGAATACCTATGTTATGGATCTACTGCCATTATACATATTATACTCTTTCGGTGCTGGGATCGACTTTAGACGTCAGAATCTGACTAAAACCAACGCCTTGAATTCGCCGCATTACCAGTTTGGCGTCTTTCAATGTGATTAATATTGACATGTTACAACATCAGGGAAATGCGGGGAAACGCGTGTCATGTAACTCAAGGGTCAAATACGCGAATCAGGATAGAGCTGACCGAATTCCAAGAAACACTGACCAACATCTAAATGATACCAGGAATTCATAGGATTTATGTTTCATCAGCTTTTCCAACCAGCTTTCTATTATGTTGTGATTATGGTGATTGCTAAATATAATTCTATGTCTTGATATAGTTTATGTATTCATTTTCGTTTACATGCATGTGCATACACTATACGTAATTTGATTACCTGCATGCAGTAAATGAATGGATGAATGAATGAAAAAATGAATGAATGATTAAAGGAATGAATTAATGTTTAAAAAAAGGAAAATGAATGAATAAATCATTAAATGAATGAATGAATGAATGAATGAGCGAACTAACGAATAAATGAATGGATGAATGAATGAATGAATGAATGAATGAATGAATGAATGAATGAATGAATGAATGAGCGAACTAACGAATAAATGAATGGATGAATAAATGAATGAATGAATGAATGAATGAATGAATGAATGAATGAATGAATAAATGCGGCTTTTGACCATCTTTGTGCACATACAGGCTAAACTGGGCCATGAGAACATAATGAGGAGTAAGATTATTCTCAAAGTGCCCTGGATTTTCCAAAGTCGAACATTCGATCTTTCTGGCACTGAGACTCCCTGCAATACTGAATCTACAAGAATGAACGAAGAAGAAATATCTTGTTTCTAATCTTTGAAAATTAAACAACGTGAGCCATGAACGAAACTAGGGCTCGTTTTGGTACGTAATTTTCGGATGGAAATGAAACGAGCTCTTTAGATTTGCGAGAATTGCCGACGATTGAGCGAGTGGGTCAGAGTGCTCGTATCCTCCCTATACATGTTAAAGAGGGAGTCAACCCAGTAAACACGAGGCATTTTGCCAGTGGTGGACCAACATGAAACCCACACTGGCTCAATGCCTCGTGTTTGCCGGGTTAAGCTAGGAACGTCAACGAGCTTTTTTCATTTTCGTAAGCAGCAGGAATGAGGTCACGAAAAGATTGAAAATAAATGTACTAAAACGGGGCCCTGGCTCCGGTGTAATATACCTAAAACGGGGCCCTGGCTCCGGTGTAATATACCTAAGACGTGACCCTGACTCCGGCGTGACAGACCACACCAGCCCCACCCCCCCCCCCCCCCCCGCCGCGTGGGAAAACTACATGATGTTGGCGGTGAATTATCAGACAAATGAACAAATAACAGGCGGCAAAGAGGGCATTACATCATAAAATTGACAAGGAAGTGGGAAATACGAGGAATGATTGATAACGGATATGATATCCAGAAATAGATAGAGCATAAGGATAAACCCAGATAACATCAGACCAATCACTACGGCGCTGGAGGGTCACGTGCCACACACAGCGCACATCTGACCAATCACTACGGCGCTGGAGGGTCACGTGCCACACACAGCGCACGCCCGCAGACCGGGCGATAAAAGGTGCAATTAGGACAGTCATCAATTGGCGCCATTTAGTGGCACTTTTTGCAGAGTTGCGGAAATTGGTGTGGATGTGTGAGTGGAGAGGGCAGGGTGGTGGTACGGCCATGGACGTGGGGGGGTGGGGGGGGGGGGGTCTGGGAGGCTAGGGGGGGGGGGGTCGCTGACAATTTGTATGAATGCTGCACTGATGTCTCAAATATTGAAGATCAGGTATTGTTGGGAAGCTCGGTGGCTGGACGGACAGATGGACGGACGGACAAACAACCAGATAATATATTGCATATTGCCGCTGGTTAGGTATAAATGAATGAATTGATTGATTGATTGGCTAATTGATCGATTGATTGATTGATTGATTGATTGATTGATTGATTGATTGGCGGGTTGTTTGATTGACTGATTGATTAATTGATTGATTGATGGATTGAACAAGTGAATGAATGAATAGATGAATGAATGAATGAAATATTGATTGATTGAACAAATGAATGAATGAATGAATGAATGAATGAATGAATGAATGAATGAATGAATGAATGAATGAATGAATGTGGCCTTAGGTCACATTTATGCACATAGAGGCTAAACTGAGTCAAGAGAAGGTCGGGTATAAAAGGAGAAAACTCAAACATAGCGGGTCATACAAACTCTATTCAGCTGGCAGTACTGGAAATAATTACTACAAATGTATCCGTTGTCATGGGTAATTACCATGACAACGGAATGACCAGCCATGAAAACCACAACTATGTAAATTAACTCACCGGAACGTCATTATAATAATCACCATAATTAGCATAATATACCTCAATACACGTCTGACGGATCAACTGTACCCAGCAAACACCAGCCGCTAATCCAATGTTGTTTTATTGTTGGCCCGACGTCGAAGACGGCGGACCAACAATAAAACAACATTGGATCAATGGTCCGTGTTTGCTGGGACATGGGTGACATACTGCATACAACAGTAACTGAGTAGAAGAATTGTATGCAGTTACTGCTGTTTGCTTCGTAGTGTGAGGCAAAGACAAACAGCAGTAACTGCTCACTTTTCAAGTGAGCAGTTACTGCTGTTTGTCTTCGCCGTGTAAGTCAAAGGCAAACAGCAGTAACTGCATACTTCTGAAGTAACCAGTTACAGCTATGCAGTTGATGGTGTTTGCGTTTGTAGTGTAATTCAAAGACAAACAGCAGTAACTGCTTACTTTTCAAGTAAACAGTTACTACTGGTTGACTTTGCAGTGAGAAAAGACAAACAGCAGTAACTGTTGACTTGAAAATTAAGGCACAAAAGTAATTGCCGATTTTTTAAGTAAGCACGCAGTTTGGCGCAACATATAATCACCATAATCACTATAATGACTTGTAAGCTTTGTCCCGGAAACAACTGGTATTCAAACAAACATGATGATAATTATGACAATATAAAATGTAATTTAACCCTCCAGCGCTACCGCTACTAAGATGGTTGAAACAGCAGTTTGCTATTTATTTGAATTTGAATTCAAAATTAACAAGACCAAGATATTTTTATTTGTCGTATCACAAGATAAAATTGTCCTCAGCCCTCTATCATAAAGCGTTGATAACAACCCTTCCATTTCAAGAGATTACAAATCAGCGCCCTTGGGTTCAGAGTGTGCACGTGGAGATAATAATAGATCACAATGAGGTTGTCATGGTGATTACACTCACCAGTAGAGTGGGTTTGGGGACCAGGGTAGTACCGGGGGAGGGGGTACCCCCACAGGTGCCAACACTAAATGACTTTATCAGTGTTTATTATTACCATATAGTGTATTGTGTACTAGTTTATACAATATAATACCAAGATTAAGACATCCACAATTTGTTTACATGGGGGGGGGGGTGTACCCTTCACAGCAGTTGCCACCAGTAGATGACTGCCATATATACCCTGGTGTAGTCCCATCCGTGACCGTTCTGGCTCTCTATCCCTATCGCGAAATTGCCATGATTGTGCAAAAAGCGGCGTATTCATTCACTTACCAGAGTAGCACTAAGGGGGGGGGGGTGCAATACCACAGCAGGTGCCAACACTAAATTACTATATTATTAACCTTAGTCCTAGTCCAGCAAACACGAGACATTGAGCCAATGTTGGGTTAATGTTGGTCCATCGTCTGCGACGCTGGCTCAACATTAAACCAACATTGGCTCAACGTCTCGTGTTAGCTGGGAGATCATGTAGGTTATCTGTTGTACTGTTCTATATAACAGGCAGGAACACTTGTTCTGTTCAATAGTTATGTTCCGTGGCATTATATTTGGGTTGAAGCGCGTTTGAAACGTGAAGTACTATGTATACAATCCTCAACGTCGTTTTACTACATCAATCCAATACCGTAATTATGCATTTTTGTATATATGTTTAGGTTTCTACGCTTTCCAGAATGTCTTTTTTGCTGTCCTATATGATTTGTGGATCATACATAGTAGCTATTTTATCTCTGGTTTTGGTGCGGGAAACAAAATGACAGACGCCTATGTTGACATATTGGCATTGTTCAAGTACATGTAGTAATCAATTACCTGTTATGTTATCGCAATATCCAGTGTTTTACTATGGCAATGTCTTTTAACATAATTTTAATGCAGTATATGATACCACGTAAATTGTCGTGTGACTTTAGCAAATAAACCATCTTGTATATACATGTATAGTCAGGGTCCATTTTTCAAAAAGAGGCATTCTTAAAGTTTGTAAGGCATTTCTTAGTAGAATTTGTCATGCAGTTGTTTTCACACAATTCGGATATGCTGATTCCAAATCTGCCCCATGCCAAGCTCTATTTTTAGTTTTTCCCTTTCAAAATTGCAAAACAAAATGGCCGCCAAAATAGAAGATAAAGTCTCAATTATCATGATTATACTTCATGTATGGGTGCACAGCGGACATACAAACTTGACTTTCGTGTTCAAAATAACATTTTTGTTTTGAGGAATTTCATGTTCTAAGACCTGGTTACTCATCACGCAAGAAATCCAAAATGGCCGCTTATAATACAGAAAGTACCATAACGTTTTCCTAAAAGTCATAGAAAGTTGTTTTTGGTGGCTAAATATAGGTTTTTAATACCAATAAATCTAGTACAATACAGTACTAACCTCCTGGAACGTTTATATTACATGTAGTTTCAGGGAAAAATCCAAGATGGCCGCCAATTATACAGCAATACAATAACCATTTTTCTAAATGCCGTAGGAAGTTATTTTTGGCGTTTAAAAAGTTTTTTGATACAAAAAAATTACACAGTATAATAAACTCAACTTCCATTTTACATGTAGTTACGGGGAATACAAAAAATAAGATTATTTAAAAACAACACATTAACTATGAGGAGATTTCACAAAACTAGCATGTGTTACTTTCATTACTGTAGCTACATAGGCTCAGATCTGCATGAATGCCATCATCTTGCATAATGATAATGATAGAATAGTCACCCTCATCAATATATTGATCATATATGTGTGCAGCTTCGGAATTGATGTAGCGACTCCTTGATAGGACGCCATTGGCTATTTTCTCGTGGTCCTAATTCACACTTAATCAAACTAAATGTGATAGTTTTTCAGGTTGAGCAGGAAGCTTTTACACGAGAACTAGTTGCAGTTGTCCATCAATGAAGCTCCAACCACAATATCATTGATGTTTATAATATTGTTATCTGGCCAGAGCTATATTTATCGCTAAACAGGCCTAAAATACAACGGAAACAATATCCACTTTTTGTGACAGGGGTTATTGACGAAGAGGATACATTGAAATACTCCAATTGGCTTAAGTTCTAGTTCTGGGTGTTTATGAATTAATTTAAATGTCTTTCTTTTAGAATTGATGTGTTGGTGTTGTGGAAGCCATGGAGACGGTTGAATGGTACGATAAATATCACCATTTCTAGGTTTACACAGCTAGGCATTGCTATGATGAGAACGTTTTGAAAGCAGAATGAGCAAGCTTACATCAGTTCCTACGGCTACCACATTGTCAGTATCTGACAGTTTGATTGCCGTAATAGCATTTAACGTCTTATCATGTACCTCAGTATTTTTCACACTTTAATACCAGTGTTCATTGAATAGTTGAATGGCATTGTTCTTTACCAAAAGTGGTGAATTTGAACATTGAACTGAAACTGTATTGCCCTCCTCCCTGATTCTGTACTTTATCTGTTATATATTCATCTGAGATAACATCGCAATGTGCATGGAAATGTTTTTGATGTAGGATACATGTGTCTTGCATAGATTATTAGATGATCAATGTTTATTACTAAAGAATATAATATAAAAGTAATAAATACTCTGTATGAATGATAATTAATCTACTATATCTGGAGGAGACATATAGTTATTATGGACCTAAATATATTCGCGTCCATCATTATGATTTCATCACTTTATATATGGTAAGACTTATTGTCTTTAACATTGATACCTTTTCCTGCAAAATAGGGTGGTCGCTCCCATACCACTTCAAGACACAACTGAACCTGTTGGGTTATTGTATATTATGTGAAAGTGAGAGCTTATATCTGATTAGAAGCATGCATGACCAGAACCTACTGATTCCTCATACATACCACCATATCACGACCACATCTAGAAAGTTTCTGTTTTTATGTTAATCTTCATAAAAACATCCTGATCGTGCTACGAACGGTATTATTGCCCCAATTACCACATATTCTGCATCATATCTTCTTGCAATAGTGTACCCAATAATCTTTGGTGACTTGTTCATGACACTCTATAGCATTTAGTTGCCAAGACTAGGTTAGTTACTAACATCTTCTGTAGATGGTGTATGTTCATACTATATTTATAAAATAAATTCATCGTCAGTATTTTCAACATTACCCTAGCGTGTCCTCAACCATCAATCGTATATGCCCAAAACATATATAACTTTTGCACCAAATTACAGATTCCCGATATCGTGTAACTGGATTTTATCAAAGTTATTGATGGTGATATTATCTATCTCATTAGTGTTAGGGGAGTAGAAAGATGTGTAGCCTACATTACGGTATTGTGTGGATCTCTGAGCCGATGGTTGGGACTTTATTCGTTCAATTATGTCTGAAAACTGTGTTATCAGCGCATTACCAGGCTTTTGTACGGTATCTACTCTGATCAAAAATATAAAAATTAAGATGATACTATTATCATGATTATGTAAATTGTCAATCCGATTGAGAAACATAATTTTTATGTGATGTGCACGTTTCAACCTACCCTGATAACATCGCAAGGCTCCGACACAGTGACCTCAATTTTTAAATGTAATAGTTCTAATACGATCAAAAGTTTACGCCTGCTGAAAATGGCCTAGTTTTCGTGGGCACTTGAAATATTCGTCTCAATTTCATGGCATCCGAGTTTTTTGGTAGGCAGCGCGAGTGTCGTTTTTACACAGCTGGCTGTGGAAACAAAATGGCGGTCAGTGTGACTGGGCCTCGCGCAGTAAATGAGTTGGGCGGCCCAGTCATACCGGGTAGTTTCAACCAGCACAATATACCTAGTTACTAGAATCATAAATTGTTAAATTTAAACGACTTCTTGTCTGAATAGGAACGGAACATGTATGTGTGTCATTATTGCCATGGTTATGCAGACCACCTTGATGGATTAACTTCATGTTTTGCTTAACCCTAGTACAGGGCTTGGGCAGGAGGGGGCCACCCGTGGCCAACTCACATTTAAATATAGTTTTCTTCCTCACGGTGCTGTGAAAACACGATGCAGGTGGATATCACATAGGTCACATACTAATAGGCCTAGAACGGTTATATGGTGAGCGACAGGTTATCTAGTGCCGGACAGTGATCAACAATCATAAAATATTTTGTGTCAATACTCTAAACATTTTTACAAACATGCCGGATATTACGTTTGTTTTCCCTCGGCTTCTAAATGTGAAATAATGACTTTATAAAATAAATCATTATTATTACACTGGCCTACGATGTGTCGTTTTCCTGGCGCAACATTTGTTTTTTCCCCCATAACTTTGTGAAATATTGATAATAGATGTTATCATGGCACTGAATTGGTTTCCCGAGTGTGAGAAACCTATATGTAGACACCAAAAACACATCTCTACGTTATTTGGAAGCAAAGTTATAGCACATTGCCTTGCAGTGGCGGCCATTTTGGATTTTGTCCTACAGCGGCAAACGCACAAGGTGAAATTCAGGGGACTTTAAGTATGTTGCTCAGGTGGGTTTTAATACACCGAAATGATGTTTTTATGTTCATTGTAAGACAAGCCGTGATGTAAAGTTGTGACATTTACACTAATTTTGGCGGCCATTTTGTTTTTGAATTTTGAGAAGGAAAAAGACAAAATAGAGCTTGGCATGGGGCAGATTTGGAATCAGCGTTCCCAAATTTTGTAAGAACAACTGCATGCCAAATTCTACTAAAAAATGCCTTACCAAGTCAGAAATTTCGAAAATGGGCCCTGACTAGTACATATTCTATCATTTTTATGACAAATAGATCAGTGATGTCTTTTTTTTATGTCAATAAATATATATTATCTATTACATGTCTTGGAGTATAATACTGAGTTAAATAGAGATAGAGAGTGGAGCTTTACCTTTAGCGTGGTCCTTATCCAGCTGTATTGAGGACTTCTTCCACTCTTCCAGTCTTTCCTGCATTGGAATCACCATCAGGTCTATAATACCACTGTAAACAACAGAAAACATATACACTTTAGGCTTTAAAGCGATGATATATTCTACAGCCATTATAACTGCTTTACTCCATCAGTGTGGTGGTGATCGAGTTTTAGACTTTAGACGTCAGATTCTGACGTCTATAGACGTCGGAATCTGACGTCTGAAGTCGATCCACCAGGTCTATAATACGAGTGTAAACAAACAGGAAACATAAACTTCACCCCTATCAAAGCTGAAATATTTTAGATAAAACATAGAGACCAAAGGTTATTTCAATTTGAAATTATCATGCATGTCTTAGTTAGCTCTTTCCTCTTCATTTTGAGTACCTATGTTATGGGTCTATGGTGATTATAATTTTTTCATTCTTCTAGTGCGGACTACGGAGATCGTCTTTAGACGTTAAAATCTGACGTCTACAAATTTCGTGATTGTAATGACTTGTAATTAAATAGAGTTTTCGTGGTTGTAATAAATTTAATGAAGACTTCGAGATTTCGAGGTTACAATGGACTGTAATGGAGATTTCGAGGATGTAATTGCTTATGATGGAGGTGTCAAAATTGTAAGTTGACGCTTGAACGAGTTAAACACAGTCATAATATTCGGCTTGGCTTTTCCGCCTGAGAAGACAGCTTTGTTCTGTGAATGGACATGTTATTTCTTGTGAATCATTTGTGAAGCATCACATGCCTCGGGGATTTTGGCTCAGACCCTGTCACTCGAGTAATTATGATACGCTTTTCTGTCGTGAGTACGTGGTGGGACACATAATGCTTTAAGAGCCACTGCCATCCTGAGCGTAAGGCAATTAGTAGTTTTGCTAATTACCGCGAAAAATTTTGCAAATTGCGAAAAATAGTCATTATGAGAGAAGCAGTTCACAACTAACACGGGGCTGTTGACCAAATGCTGGTTTAATGCTAGCCCAACGTCTTCGACGTTGGCCCAACATTAAACCAGCATTTGTTTCAACATTCCCTGTTGTCTGGGTTACTACTTACTGGGGGGGGGGGGGAAGTGACTGCAATTAGCACTGTAACTACAAGGAAATAACAGGTCATTTCTATTCACTATAGGGTAAAATTCCCAGCCTATAAGTGAATGGAAATTACCCACATATAGTCCAAAGCATCGCTATAGTAACATATTGGATCATTGAACTCTTACAACGCTGAAATACTTTTGTATAAATAATTATGATGTAAGCCCACCTATGTCAATAAATATTTTCTCTCTCTCTCTCTCTCTCTCTCTCTCTCTATAAACCATGAAGACCAGGTTATTTTTTCAATTTGAAATCATTACAAATGTATTAGTTAGCTATATCTGTTTTATTAGAAAGGAGCAGGGTTTCCGCCAGGAATGTTTGAGTGGGGGACCAGGTCTGGATGTCCCCAATTTACATTTTAGGGCTTAGAATTTGTTATTTTAACTGAAATGATAGCCAAATATGAAAATATTTTTCATTTCTTGGCCAACAAGGGTGGATATCCTCCTCTCATACATCTAAACAGATAATTTCACAGGCCAAACATAATTTTATAAAAAATATATTTTGTTTCAGAAAATGACGTCAATCAAAAACGTCAATCAATCGATTGTAGGTAACAGCAGCGAGAGGCCCGGTGTAGTGATATACAATCATCGCGGTGCGGCACTGGTGGACATGGCTTGTAAAAACGCTCGTTGCGCTGGGAATATTTTGGTGGAAAATTATTGATTATAAGGCGATTTATCCTTCAATCTTTCACTGACATTACATCCTTATCATTCAAGTATAAATATTTTGATAATCACTTTCATAATTTGATTAGCGAAAGCTGAATTGCATAGCTTTTCGCTACGCGATACTGAACAAAATATTTCCTGTTGCAATCTTATTGTTCCCAATATTAAACTTTTTATCTTGGTTTCCTGATATAGATTTACACAGAGCACAGTGTGTTGTCCCAGACAGACAGACGACTGGTAGTGTAATATAGATTAAGAACAATTATTGTCTGAGAATCAAAATTTGGAATGTTTAACAAGCCTGTGTCACAAAACAGTGAAAGGTCAAGGTCACTCAGAAAGCATATTGAAGAACCAGGATGTAGATACAAAATATAACGACATTTAATGCCATTAAATGTCATTAAATGTCAACCAGAAGAGCGGAGGTCCATAAAAAACAAGTGCTGATACAACCCATTCACAGGATGAGTAGGCACCCTCAAACCAAGGGAAGACAAGAGAAGACGATGGCCCACCATTGGTTTATTGTCGGTCCAACGTCTGCCACGTTGGACCAACAATGAACCAATGGTGGGCCGCTTCCTCTCTCTCATGTTATCTTTATAACAGAAAACTATGCAGCCAACTTGATTGAGTAAATCAAAACTGTCTGCAATTTGTAGTACTGGGATTTTTTCAGTGTTAGCAAGAATTTTCTACTAAAAAGTGCTTGGTTTAAGTAATACAAATTGATCATTGATTAGGGTTTAATTCACTGATGCTAAACTGGACATCCTGCAACGAAAAGTATAAAGCGCTAAAGTGCTACAGATTAGACTAGAGCAATAGAGAGAGCTAGCTGTTATCACTGTGTACACTACAGTAGAATACGTGAGTTTACTGACAAATAAAGTGCTACAGATTAGACTAGAGCAATAGGGAGAGCTAGCTGTTTTCTCTGTGTACACCACAGTGGAATACGTGAGTTTACTGACACATATGCATAGTTTTATTTGTAGTGCCATCAAACAATAAATTTTATACTTTTGTATAGTTGATGACGCAATTGTTTACAGTCATTTGTGCATATAATTGAGAGTGATCAGACAATAATAATGGAGAGCTGGTTGCTTCTCCTGTGTACATTACAGTAGAACATGTTATGTATAACACCAGGAATTTCTGACAAAAATATTTAGATTTTAGTGTACACAAAACCTGATGAGCAGGAGCCCTAGGGTAGTGGTTTGCACCGCTGCCTTTCACGCTAGAGTTCGGGGCTCGTTTCCCGGTAACGGCGGTTTGAAACAAAACAAAATGTTGACAGAGACCGAGAGGTAGCGTGCTCGGCCTCAGACATCCAGGGTTTGAATTTCGAATCCTGTGTCTGGAAGACAGTGTCATCTCACTCATCTCACCATCCTCAGGAGTTTTTCCTTTTATTTTTATTTACAAAACCTCATATTGCACGTGTTTCGTATTGATCATGTTGATAAGGAGTGCTTGTTTACTCTGTCATAATAACCATAAGTGAGACGGATCACAGAACAATGGACAGAGCTGGCTGCTGTAATAACGAGGGGTGGCACAGGATATCGGGGGGGGGGGGGCTAAGTATATTGATATTGGAAGATCTGCAAAACTGTTTTTTTTTTACCAGCTGCAGTGAGCATCCACCACAAACTATATTATGGATTTCACTGGCATATATAAACTTCTTATTATCGGGTCTTTATTGAAATATTGGGTCTTTTTCACAGATAGTATTATAGAAGTCCATTTTAAAAGAGTCTAAATTAAGGTGTTTGAAAAAGACCCAATATTTAGGTATAAACAAAACAAGAGCACACTCGATAATAGCCCGCCGCCGAATTATGATAAAGAAAGTAAAGACGAATGTCATCACGTAAATAACAACCCAAGATATAAATGGTATGTTAAATAAGATAGATACATGTATAATATGATATACTATATAATACTTGCATAGACTACAAGGTCAAATTATTGACGTAAAATGAGAAAAATCGCAATAAATCGGCCATTTTGAATTTTTTTTCAGCCATTATTGAACTTGTCCAAGAACTACTTATTAATAACATGCATAACAAATTTGAAGAGGATATGTGAAAAACTTTTCAAGTTATCGCGCCCACAAGGTCAAATTATTGACGTAAAATGAGAAAAATCACAATAAATCGGCCATTTTTTTCTTTTTTTCAGCCATTATTGAACTTGTCCAAGAACTACTTATAAGTAACATACATAACAAATTTGAAGAGAATATGTGAAAAACTTTTCAAGTTATCGCGCCCACAGGGTCAAATTATTGACGTAAAATGAGAAAAATCGCAATAAATCGGCCATTTTTTTTTTTTTTTGCCATTATTGAACTTCTCCAAGAACTACTTATTAGTAATATGCATAACCAATATGAAGAGGATATGTGAAAAACTTTTCAAGTTTTCGCGCCCACAAGGTCAAATTATTGACGTAAAATGTGAAAAATCGCAATAAATCGGCCATTTTTTTTTTTTTTCGGCCATTATTGAACTTGTCCAAGAACTACTTATTAGTAACATGCATAACCAATTTGAAGAGGATATGTGAAAAACTTTTCAACTTATCGCGCCCACAAGGTCAAATTATTGACGTAAAATGTGAAAAATCGCAATAAATCGGCCATTTTTATTTTTTTTTCGGCCATTATTGAACTTGTCCGAGAACTGGTCATTAGTAACATGCATAACAAATTTGAAAAGGATATGTGAAAAACTTTTCAAGTTATCGCGCCCACAAGGTCAAATTATTGACGTAAAATGTGAAAAATCGCAATAAATCGGCCATTTTTTTTTTTTTTCGGCCATTATTGAACTTGTCCGAGAACTGGTCATCAGTAACATGCATAACAAATTTGAAAAGGATACGTGAAAAACTTTTCAAGTTATCGCGCCCACAAGGTCAAATTATTGACGTAAAAGGTGAAAAATCGCAATAAGTCGGCCATTTTGTATTTTTTTTCAGCCATTATTGAACTTGTCCGAGAAGTGGTCATTAGTAACATGCAAAACAAATTTGGGAAGGAAACATGAAAAACTTTTCAAGTTATCGCGCCCACAAGTAAATGTTAACGCCGACGCCGACGCCGACGACGCCGAACTTCAATTGCAATAGCCCACCTTTTTTAATTAAAATTAAAAGGCGGGCTAAAAAAAGGACTAAGAATAAGGTAAAACAACTACTGGAACAACTGTAGAACTATTCTCAGTCTAACTGGATTCTACTGCGGAAAACATCGCGCCTTATATATAAGTCTTTTTCACAGATTGTATTATAGAAGTCCATTTTAAAAGAGTCTAAATTAGGTGTTTGAAAAAGACCCAATATTTAGGTATAAACAAAAAAAAGGACTAAGAATAAGGTAAGACAACAACTGGAACAACTGTAGAACTATTCTCAGTCTAGCTGGATTCTACTGCGGAAAACATCGCGCCTTATATATAAGTCTTTTTCACAGATTGTATTATAGAAGTCCATTTTAAAAGAGTCTAAATTAGGTGTTTGAAAAAGACCCAATATTTAGGTATAAACAAAAAAAAGGACTAAGAATAAGGTAAGACAACAACTGGAACAACTGTAGAACTATTCTCAGTCTAGCTGGATTCTACTGCGGAAAACATCGCGCCTTATATATAAGTCTTTTTCACAGATTGTATTATAGAAGTCCATTTTAAAAGAGTCTAAATTAGGTGTTTGAAAAAGACCCAATATTTAGGTATAAACAAAAAAAAGGACTAAGAATAAGGTAAGACAACAACTGGAACAACTGTAGAACTATTCTCAGTCTAGCTGGATTCTACTGCGGAAAACATCGCGCCTTACATATAATCCGAAAAAAACATAGCATTGTGTGAGCAGATCATGTTTGACATGTAATCAGAGGTGACGTACAGAGGTGACGTACTGACGTCATTGTGACGTCATAATATATAGATACTAGCATTATATCGGAAAATGTGCAAGTGTGAGAACTTGAGCAAATCGCTTGATTGTGTGAAAGTTTATTTTTTATAATATTTTATCTCAGCAAGTCATCTGATTAATCATGTTAATGGTAAATAGGCCTATTAATTTCACACAAAATGCGCATACTGTAGATCTGATAATATTCGCGAGGTTTAAATATTCACGAATTTCGCGAGGAGGACAAAATCACCAGGAGTTTTCTGACAAAAATATTTAGATTTTAGTGTTCACAAAACCTGATGAGCAGGGGCCCTAGGGTAGTGGTTTGCACCGCTGCCTTTCACGCTAGAGTTCCGGGCTCGTTTCCCGGTATTGGCGGTTTGAAACAAACCAAAATGTTGACCGAAACCGAGACTGAGAGGTAGCGTGCGCGGCCTCAGATCCAGGGTTTGATTTTCAAATCTTGTGTCTGGAGGTTAGTGTCATCTCACCATCCTCAGGAGGTTCTCCTTTTCTTTTTATTTACAAAACCTCCTATTGCACGTGTTTCGTATTGATCATGTTGATAAGGAGTGCTTGTTTACTCTGTCATACTAACCGTAAGATTTTCTAGCCCTCATACCTCTATCAATAAATCTTCTTCACTATTATAGAAGTCCATTTTGAAAGAGTCTAAATTAAGGTATTTAAAAAAGACCCAATATTTAGGTATAAACAAAAGAAACTTCAAAGGCCAAATAAAAAGGTATATAACAACTGAAACAACTGTAAAAACTATCATCAGTCTAACTGGATTCTACTGCGGAAAACAAGTGTATCGCGCCTTATATATACTCCGACAAAAACATAGCATTGTGTGAGTGGTTCAAGTATGACATGTGATCAGAGGTGACATACTGACGTCACAGAGGTGACGTACTGACGTCATTGTGACGTCATAATATATAGATACTAGCGTTTTATCGGAAAATGTGCAAGTGTGAACACTTGGGCAAATCGAGCCTTGATTGTGGGAAAGTTTATTTTTTTATAGATTTTATCTCATCACCTGATTACTGGTGAATAGGCTCACTAATTTCACAAAAAATGTCTGCCCGCATATACAGCTGTTCCACCCGTACGTCCGTCCGTCGTCTGTTTGTATCACCCAGCCGCTCACGCCACATGGGTGGCCAGGCACACACATTAAAAACAGTCTAAAATGTCATTTTGAAGTCGTTATTTCTGGCTAAGACCCCCCCCCCCCCTGTCCTAATGAGACAGTGGGACCGTTATCTGTCTGTCAATGGTAAACAATGCCGTAATCAACAGAACAAACATCCACAGCAAAAAAACGATGACTAATATCTCGGCAAACATGAGACATTACGCCACCCAATGGTGGCGTAATGTTGGGCCAGCGTCGTAGACGTTGGCCCAGCATTAAACCAACATTGGGTCAACATCCCGTATTTTATGGGTAGCATTGTGTGTAGTGTCTACAGATAATTATCAAACCAGCTGGAGCTCAGAGCAAGGAAATGAAATGAATCGGGCTTTAGGCCACCTTTGTGCACATATAGTCTAAACTGGGCCAGGAGAACCTCCTGAGGATGGTGAGATGATTGAGATGACACTGTCCTCCAGACACAGGATTCGAAATTCGAGCACTGGCGGTCTGAGGCCGAGCACGCTACCTCTCGGTCACGGAGGCTCCCCACAATACTGACTTTCACACGTGGATGTGGAAGAAACATTTTTGTTTCTTTCAAACCGACGAGACCGGGAACCGAACCCCGAGCTCTGGCGTGAAAGGCAGCGGTGCTAACCACTACCCTAGGGCCCCGCCCCGCTCAGAGCAAGGACGTCTTACAACGCTGAAATATTTTTGTATAAACCATGGATACCAAAGGGACTTTTTCAATTTAAAATCATCATATTTTTGTATAAACCATGGATACCAAAGAAACCATGGATACCAAAGGGACTTTTTCAATTTGAAATCATCATAAATGTCTAATAGCTAGCTCTTTCCGTTCATTTGAAAATCGATGTTAAAAAAAATTCAGTGCGGGAATCGACATCAGAAGCAGACGTCTACAGACGTCAGATTCTGACGTCTACAGACGTCAGATTCTGACGTCTAATCAATCAATCAATCAATCAATCAATCAATCAATCAATCAATCAATCAATCAATCAATCAATCAATCAATCAATCAATCAATCAATCAATCAATCAATCAATCAATCAATCAATAAATCAATCGATCAATCAATTAATCAATCAATTAATCAATCAATCAATCAATTAATCAATCAATCAATCAATCAATCAATCAATCAATCAATCAATCAATCAATCAATCATGTAATGTTATGTATCTTGTTTGATTAATTGATCATAAACATAGTGCTATATATCATGTTTGCTGTTGTAATATCTTGTTGTTTTTTACAGCTCAGTGTAATGGCTCAGATGGTATGTGGACGAATCGACCAGCTGACACACAAACTCGTCCCCGTGGAGAACTTGGCACGGTAACATGTCCTTCAGCAAAACGTTGACCCACTGTTGGTTTACTACTAAACTACCGTCTGCGCCGTTGGCCAGACATTAAACAAACAGTGGGTGAAAGTCGCGTGTTTATTAGGACGTTACACATACTCGTCTCCTGGTGAACTCGGCACGGAAACACGGCACTGACTGACGTGGGAACCAGCCAGATGTGACACGTGACCACGCACGTCATAGATAACAGACCAATCACGTCACAGCAGGCAATAGGTTTTTATGTAATGTTAACAGTTGGGAAACATGTGATAAACAGTTTTAACCCTTGTGCTGCTGTTTGTTTCTATTTTTCATTCATTTGAAGCTGGAATTGCTAACGCAATTTCCAGCTTCCAATGACGAAAAATATATTTATTTATGAAAAAAAATCGGAAATTGAATCATCTGCTGAGTTCAGTATTTTATCAGAAACAATATTATGACCATTCTCAGTGGCATTTTCCTTTCTTAGCGTACTCGGAAACAGTATATATAGGGACCTTGCAACACAAGGGTTAACAGTATATATAGGATCTAGCAGCAGAAGGGTTAAGAAAAGCACAAGGGTTAACTTTCTAAACACGCATTTTTTATCGCATTTTTTAGAATGAATATTTGAATACATAGGGGCCTATGTTATGGGTCTATGGCTACTATTTAGTGCGGGGATCGACTTTAGAAGTCAAAATCTGACGTCTAAAGACAAATCTGACGGCTAAAGTCAGTCCCAGCACTGAAAGGGTTAAGTCAGTCTTGAGCTTACTGATTGGTCGAGGCTTGATCACGTGTTGATAGTTAACCCTTTCAAGCTTGAATTCGCCATTGTCATCTACATCCACTACAAGCCGCGAATTGCTGTCGCAATTCTCCACTTGTAGTGGATGAATATGATGTAAAGTTGGTGAAAAACGAAAAAAATATAGTATTAGAAACTGCTCCAAGATAATTTTCGTTCTAAAACCCGTAGGTGTAGTAAATTAGGTCATTCGTCAGGGCTTAAATGGTTTAGACAAAATTTAAGTGAGCAGCGAATATGGTGAGCGGCAGGTTATCCAGTTAGACAACGTATTCAGTGCACTAAGCCGTCGTTTTCTATCAGTTCGATCTACTGGGTGCGTTGTATTAATGCACCATTGTCTGGCTCTGTAATAACACCTTGTCCTGTATGGTCAAGTGGCTAGGTCCTCATTAGCATCTCATTTACATAAAGCAGTGACGCATCATGGGATGGGGGGCCTGGGAAGTAGGATTATCCCCTTAGTTCTCATTTTTGTTCGCCTTGAGATGTGAATTGCTGCTGCAATTCCCATCTCAAGGTGAATAAAAAATACTCAAGGATAATATCTTTAGTTATATGCCAGAGCTTCACTGTGATGGCCTGTACATTTTTTACGATGAACAGAAATGACGGAAATGGAAATTTCTTGAGATAAAAATTGTGGCGATAAAAATGTCCTTATTTTATAAAACACTGAAGGATAATTATGTTCAATTAAATTGGGATGGCATGTACATTTTTCTACGGAATTTGAAGATATATAATCTGCTAAATTGATGCGATGCGGTAGCTGATGACCTTCTACACCCAAAATTCAGAATAACATGGATCGCATAGTTTTCGCTGATTTAGATTTTCATGCAATGTTTTTTTTCAATTTGAAATCATCATAAATGTCTTAGTTAGCTCTTTTCGCTTCATTTGAATTCCTATGTTATGGGGCTATGGCCATTATAAATATTTAATTCTTCCAGATCGGGGACCGTCTTCAGACGTCAGAATCTGACGTCTGAAGACGGTCCCCGCGCTGAAAAGGTTCAGATGGGTGACAAGTCAGTACAGTTAAACCAAGGATACTAGAACTTTTTTCACTGTAATTGTGTGATTCGAGAAACAAAATTATTAATTGATCACAAGTATTATACATCAGTTTTGACGACATGACCTGCAATCTAAAGTCGGCCCCCGCACTGAAAAGGTTAAGTGAGGAGAATTGCTGGAATCAAAGTGTCATCTTCCCCTTGGATTTCAAAGTGCATATGTGCCATTTCGCAAAGTGGCAGATACACACTCTTCAATATCCAAGGGGACGTCATATCTGTAGTTTTTAAGGTGGCTGATATGACGTTTTGGCTCCGGCAGGTCGATTTGTCGAGCCAAGGATAGACCAAGGCTAAGCGCAGCTAAACCCTTTCAGCGCGGGGATCGACTTTAGACGTCAGAATCTGACGCCTAGAGACGTCAGATTCGGGCGAGGATCGACTAGAGACGTCAGAATCTGACGTCTAGAGACGTCAGATTCTGACGTCTAATGTCGATCCCCGCGCTGTAAGAATTAAACAAATTATAATGGACGTAGACCAATAAAATAAATATTCAAATGAAGCGGAAAGAGCTAACCGAGACATTTATGATGATTTCAAATTGAAGGAATTCCTTTGGTCTCCATGGTGATACACAAATATTTCAGCGTTGTAAGAGTTATTTTGCGTTGTAAGAGTTCTTTTGCGTTGTAAGAGTTCTTTTGCGTTGTAGGAGTTTTTTTGCGTTGTAAGAGTTATTTTGCGTTGTAAGAGTTTTTTTGCGTTGTAAGAGTTCTTTTGTGGGCCGCTGACCACCTGATAGTTGAAGATGCAGCAAGTCGACATTTAGATATTGTAGCACTAACCTGTTAAAGCTCTTGAGTTTTTCTTCTATACTTTTATGTCGCATACACAGTCGAGTTAGAGCTGATCCGATTTCACGTGTGGCTCCTAAAACACAGAATACGAAATAATAAGACACACTTCATAGTAAGATTGCCGCAATATAACGTCATAATATAATAGAATATAACATCATAAGATACATGCGCGTCATATTATCATATTCACATAAACTCAACAAAAAAAAGAAACGCAACACCATTTTATGGATATACTGTTCAAAAAATTTCATATACTTTCAGAATATGAAATATACCACTCATTAATTGGTTATATTATATTATTGAAGATGAGTATTTGTGCGTTTGACTCATTTACTGTATGTTGCACGGACAAAAAGAACTATGTGTTGAATATTATAAGAATTTGCAATACGTTTTTCTATTTTTTAAACCCATTATGGGTTCGGACACCCCCCCCCCCCTCCCATCCCACTTGAATCAGCCACTGCAAGTCAACACTATACCCAAAGTCACATTTAAAGTGAATAACCAGGATCGCATGTTTTTTGCTGATTTCTCTGTCAATTCTCAACAGATTCTCATGAAATTTCAAAAGTTAGACCATTTGCCATGTTTGACATGTAATAAATTGAATTTACGACGTCCCTCTATAAAACCATTAGGCTAATTATATAATTTTATTATATGTCAAATGGTCTAACTCTTGAAATATTTAATCTAATTTTGCGAGATTATTACGCTGTTAAAATTTTGAATAGCAAATGGCCTTTGCAAAATTTCAAGGAAATCGGTTCAGAATTGACGGAGAAATCGGCAAAAAACATGCGATCCTGGTTTAAAGTGACGGCAAGTATAGACGTTGTCCCAGTGTTGGTTTAATGTTGTGGCAGAGTCCACATGGTGGACGTCTCGTATTGACTGAGCTGCCAAATAAAGAGAACAGGGCGGTGAATATAAATAAAAAACACAACAACAGCCAAATTATTCAGCAGAAGCTCTGCCAGATGTACTGGTCACCTGTCAGGAATGTGTGGTGATAACCTGGTAACTCCCAGGTAATAACGAGGCATCTACCCAATGCTGGTTTAATGTTGGCCCAGCGTCGTAGACGATGGACCAACATTATACCAGCATTGGGTCAATGTATCCTGGGGCAGTAACCACCTGTACACTCCCAGTAGGGTATGTAACGGTCAGAGTGAACCACTGACGACTATTGTGACGAAATAAAAATGAAATGAATCGGGCTTTAGGCCACCTTTGTGCACATATAGGCTAAACTGGGCCAGGAGAACTATTGTGACGAACACTTATGAAAAGTAACGATAATTTATTAACATGTTAAGCAAACTAAGCAAATTGTTACAATGACAACTAAGGAAAGTTATCATTGTAACATTTTTTACAACCATAAGTACATTCTCTCTCCCCTGTGGGCGAGGGGGGGGGGGGGGGGCGTTGAGAGAGTGGGTCATGGGGAGTCCTGAATCCCCTTTCAGAAATTTAATAATCATCGCTCTGCTTTATCCAAACATCGCTATTTTCTAGTCATAATTCACTCGAGTGCTGCCTAAAATCCCCTTTCAGCTGAAAAGACTAGAAAAACAATTATTTGGTATCTAAATTTCCACGGGAGGTGAAGTAAATTCCCTATTTTTGGCGGTGTGTATGTTATAATAATTATTCCATCAGATTAGAACACTTGGCGGGTACAAACCATAGGTGCGGATCCTTACAAGCTCCAGTTGTCATGGCAACGATCCAGACAGGATTTTTTACGACACAGGAAATAGACAGGATCGTTAATCTGCGGCCTTGAACCCGGCGACTGTCAGAATGTGCGAGTTATGGTTGGTTAACATGGATGGTCCGTCAGTTTGGACCCAGCGTTGTTTCAATGCTGTGCCAATGTCTTCGACATTGGCACAGCATTGAACCAACGCCGGTAGCGCGGGAGCACCGGACGACCCCCATAACCACGTCAAACTCTCGCCACGGTCACGTGACAACGAGAATGAGATCCATTCCGGAGGATTGTCCTCGGGTGTTTTAGTCGACCGGGAACCGGCTACAATAACATTGTCGTAAAAGCTAATGAATAGGAGACATAAAATGTACCCCACTCCCTCCCCCCCCCCCCTCAGACATAAATGTATAATCAATGTACTATAATAGGAACCCTTCTGCTGCTGAATTATTTGTTTCTATTTTTCGTCATTTGAAGCTGGAATTGCTGACGCAATTTCCAGCTTCAAATGACAAAAAAAAATGTTCATTTAAATGACAAATAGCCATGTACTTATCGCAAATTGAGTTATTTGATGAACTCAGCCTCTGCCACTAACGATTATTATCAATATTTATTTAGTGGCATTTTCTTAGCAGATCAAGGGTTAATGTATATATACTGTCCCGGCAGCTCAGGGGTTGACGTATATAATAATATGGTCTTAGGGGTTACAGGGATTGCCACTCGTCTCTGTGGCACACACCGGTGAGAGGGAGGTCCTCATGTACAGTACAGCCATGTAGACTGTCTGCCAACACAATCATTCTCACTTGGTATTCACAAGGATTTATGGCCGAATTAGGTATGCATGAAAATGCTCACAGCCTACAATGTCTACAATTGAGACTTTCTCTCATTTCCATTAGAAAAACTAGAATAAATCTCAACTTTCCTAATGAGAACAAGATGAGCGGGGACCGTCCATAGAGAATCTGATGTCTATAGACGCCAGATTCTGACGTCAAACGACGATTCCCGCTCTGAGAGAATTGAACAAAATTATAATGGCTGTAGACCCATAACATAGGTATTCAAATGAAGCAGAAAGAGCTAACTAAGATATTTATGTTGATTTCAAATTGAATAAACCCACACGAAAAATCTTTAACATTATCTTATTTCTCATCTTTTCTAATGAAAATAAGAGTAAGTTCATACCATCTTTATGAGATGGGCCCCTGCTCAGGTACCATAGAGACCAAGCACGTTACCTCACGATCACAGAGGATCGTCATAAGATTGATGTTTTCGTTGATGACTGAGGTCAGTTTACAGAGCTACACTTAACCCTTTAAAGCCTGAGTTTACCATTGCCATCTTCATCCACTACAAGCCGCGAATTGCTGTCGCAATTCTCGACTTGTAGTGAATGAAGAGAGCTTGAAGTGGTTTAAAAATGCAGAAAATTGCCATGTATTGGACCAGTTTCATGGAAATTTTTGCTCCAGAACCCCTAGTTGTAGGAAAATTAAGGCTGACTTCAGGGATGTAAAATGATGCTTTAATGCATCGTGAGGGCTTAAAGGGTTAAATAAACAGTAACTAGTACAGCTGGTCTGCTGCACCTCAAAGTGTGATGTGGCTGACATGGGGTACCGTGAAAAATAGGGCTATTAAACATCCGTTATTACGCCATACTCAGCTGGAGCACTCAAGACTACGTGGGGTCTACACCCTCTACCCACTAAGTTATGTTATTTAATTTTTCACTCACTTGAAGTTGTGTCTCGCTACGGCGACCCACAACTTTAAGTGCGTGACAATTGCATTTACATTTGCAAATCTTGATGCTTAAACACCCTTAAAAAACACCCGTGACGTCAGTCTATTGTTAAAACAGAAACTACTGATATTTTGTACTGGTTATGTCGGGCACAATATACAGGTTCAACTATGAAACTGCATGACGTCTAATATTTCATAGTTTAGCCCTACTGACAATGAAATTGATGTTTTCTATATTAAATCTTAGAGCACCTGCACATATTCTGTGTATTTTAAGTAGAAGAAAGAACTCAATTACAACAGATTCGTAGATCCGAATATGCGCCTCGTACATTCGGGTCTACGAATCTATCGAATTTCGTAATTTTTCCTTGACTTAAGAGCTTATTTAAATAATAAAACAGATTAAGAAGATCGCAGTCGTGCGTAGCGCTTAAAAGGTTAATATGACTTAATCATTACTACGCGGGGGAGCCAATTGCGACATCAATACCCGACACCAAACTATGGAAGACAAGCAGCAGAAAGTACTGCTGCACTGTTCTCACACCTAGCCAAGTATGAAGACAGTTTCAAGGCTTTTCAATGCTGAAATGTCCCCTTTTTAATGTCATCGAAAATAAAGGTCGTTACAATTAACCCTTTCACCGCCAAAGACCATTTTTGTCTGCTGAGATAAAAATGGGCTTTGGTGATAAAGGGGTTAAGGCACAGCTCTTTTCATTAAAGCATAACACAATGTGTAATATTACATATTGAGCGATATATCAAGGAATATATAAGTCTTATATATTCCTTGGATATATTGAGCGATCATAAATTACAATACCAGTACTGACAGGGGGTCCGGCTACACATCACAAGTACAGAACCTGAGAGGGAATGTGCGTGGATATACTATGTACCTGGACATACTATTTCCATGGTATGTGCCTGCGGAAAACCATCTCTATCTCCTCCTTAACACTTCATATACGAAAAATCAAATGCCTTTCAAGACCCTCCACTGACAGATATTTTGATTTTCAATGCTTTTTAATGCCTTAAAAGCAAAGGGTTGAAAATCACTGTTTTCGATTGTCAGTCACTCAGTAGTGAAGTTAAGTTTGTTAAACATGTTAAACCTACCTCCACAGGGGCGGATCCAGAATTTTAGAAACGGGGTGTCCGATTGAAAAATATATAAAAAAATTGGCGATGATTGAGCATCCGCGAAAATAAAAGAAAGCTAAATATAGAAAAACTATCGGCGAAATTATGAAACGGTATTTATTCACTTGTACGGAAAATGAATAATACCGTGTCACAGTTTCATCGTAGTTTTACTGCATTTAATTTTCTTTTAGTTTAATACTAATTATTCCACATATTGACTACTAGAACTTACAAGAGACGTATCCTTCAGATCTTATCAATATATTGCAGAGATGTAACTATACTGGCGTGATTGACTATTTTTCTCTGGGAAGTGACACAAAATAGTATCCACTGAAATGCGAGTATATGACCCCAATTTGACCTCTACCAGCAGGAAGTGCCAGAGCAGAGCACGCCAAGGTCACACAGTCCTCTGGTACATCTGGCACTCGCTAGATGGCGTGACGGGCGGTCTGTTCTGACAGGAGATTTAGTAACCTTCCCTGGATACACATGTTTACAACCGAGCGAGGCAGTTTGCCGTATGAAATCATAAACATGGAGTCGGACAAAAGTTATATATAACTCTTTGGTAGAGAATATTGCTTTACAGAGAAGTGGACGTGGCGGATTAGCAGTCATGCATGCGTTCCGGGTTCGAGCACCGCTGATCCTACGCGGGTTTTTCCTGTTTATCCCCTTGCAACGTGACTGGGCGATCACGTTAATGGCGACCTCGTCGAGTGAAAGGTGAAAGCAGTGTATCGACGTAGATTTCGTGCAGGATGACGACGCGCTGCACGCTCCATCACTTATTGCCTTACGTCGCTTCCCGCACAATATCAGCATATCAATACATCAGTTTGTGCATGATATCGGAATAAAATATATTTGTGTGTGTATTTTAAACATTTACCTACTGTCAAAAATATTATGGTCATACACCCTAAAAGCGGGGGAACCACATTAGACGTCATAATCAGACGATAGACGTAGGAGCTTTAGACGTCAGATTCTGACGTCGATAGGCGTCACACTCTGACGTCTAAAGTTCTGACGTCTATAGTGAGTAAACATATTAAAATGGTCATATACCTATAGCATAGGTATTCAAATGAAGCAGAAGGAGCTGACTAAGGCATTCATGAAGTTCTCGAATTGAAAAAAAACCCTTTGGTGTCCATGGTCACGAAAATATTTCAGCGCTTCAAGGGTTAATACGATTATGGAGCTGTGCCTTTAACCCTTTCAAGCCTGAATTTACCATTGTCATCTTCATCCACTACAAGCCGCGAATTGCTGTCGCAATTCTCGGCTTGTAGTGGATAATGATGACTTGATGTGGTTTAAAAATTAAAGAAAATTGCCATGTATTGGTAAATCAAAATGTTCGTTCTAAAACCCTTTGTTGTAGGAACAATTAGTCTGTTTTCAGGGATGTTTAATGATGCATCGTGAGGGCCTAAAGGGTTACTGGGGATAATTAGATAGGCCTACTTGAACGAAGTCTCTCTTTGTACAGCGGCTGATAATGTGCCAGAAAAGCTATTTGTAAATTAAATAGAGATCCAAACGTAAACTTGGCAGAATCCCCGACCAAAGAATAACTTGGTAAAGGATGTTTACGTTGGCTCGGCGGGTGTTTAGCACAATGTTGGCGTAACGCTGTATCAATGCCGGGCCAGCGGCATGGACGTTGGGTCGGAATTAAACAAACGTTGCTGGCTTAATCACAGGTCACTGGTAAATCCGAGCCCATTATCCCCTTGGATATGAAAGGTTGTATCTGCCACTTTACAAAGTGGCAGATACACCCTTTCATATCCAAGTAATGCATTGTCCCGCTAAATTGTAATTTCAAGTTGGAATATTGTTAACCCAGACAGACAGAAAGACAGATATTTTATTGACAGAAAGAAAAGTCATTACAGATTTATTTGTCTAACGCAATTTACAGCTTGAAATAACGAGAAAAAATATATATTTCATAGGCTATATTTCCGAAAAAAATAGACACTCCCAATTTGAATTTTTTTTAACCGAAGGATAAGTTTTAACATTCTCAAACCAGAATTTACCATTGGCATCTTCATCCACTACAAGCCGCGAGTTTGCTTGTAGTGGATGAAGATGAATTGAAGTGGGTTGCAAATTGAAGAAATTCGCTATATAGGCCCAATAAAACCGTTTCATATGAATGTTTGTTTTAAAACCCTTAGTTATAGAAAATAAAGTCAGTTTTCAGATATACAAAATTATGATTCTTTGAGGCAATATTCCTAGTAAACACGATACACCGATCAATGTTGGCTCAATGTTGGGCCATAGTCGCAGACGATGGTCCAATAATGAACCAACATTGGGTCAGTGTATCGTTTTGACTGGGAATATGGGCTAAAGGTGTTACGGTTCAAGCAGTTTTGTCCAGCACGAGGCACTAAACCGATGTTGTTTTAATGCTGGACCAACGTCTACGACGCTGGCCCAACATTATTCCAGCATTGGGTCAATGTTTCATGTTTCAGTGTCTGCTTTATCTCAGGTCGGCCATTTGATAGTTGACGAGTGATTCACTAGATGTCAGTGTAAGCGGTCACGTGATCAGGGTGTTTACGTTAGCGAGAGGATGCGTGAGTCTGTGAGAGATGGCGATATCACCGCAAGGTGAGCACGTGATGTCTGGTAGTGACTGTGACGTCACAGTGTGAGGTCATCGGAGGTCACACGTGAACACGTGGCTCACCTGGTGTGTGTCCGTCAACTAGGGCACTCAGCCCCTCTTAAAACCACACCATCTAGTGATCGTTCCCAGAATTATACAAGTACAAAGATCGGTGCAAAAAGCAAGTGTTAACGTCTAAACATCAGGCGTTCACCCAGGGCTGGAAATTAGATTTTTTCTCTTGAAGCCAGTGGGGCTGGTAACAAAATATTTCCACCTGCCCGCAAACAAATTCACCTGCCCATAATTGTATTATTACACCTTTAAGGCTTATTCCAATAACAGAATAACGTTTTAGTCGTTTTTTATTGTGAAAAAACCCTACTACATTGTTGTAATCTGGATGCAACTCGACATTTACAATGCAACAAATTTTATCAAATGAGCGAGAAAGTAAAATATTATATTCTACTGTTAAAATTCTACCTGCCATTTGGGCAGGTTACAGGCCATATTTACCAGCCCCAAGCTAAAATCACCAGCCATTGGATTTCCACCCCTGTTCACCCAAAGTTGGTTCAATGTTGAGCCAGCGTCGCAGACAGTGGACCAACATTTATTATCTGTTATACTTCGTAGTTTCATTGGCATGAAGTTTCCCCTGTTTAATTGAACTCTTTCAGCGCGACTTTAGACGTCATAATCTGGTGTGTATGGACGTCAGATTCTGACGTCTATAAAATAGCAAGCAATCTTAACCTTTTCAGTGCGAGGATCGACTTTAGACGTCAGAATCTGACGTCTAAAGTCGATCCCCGCACTGAAAAAATATATATAATGGCCGTATGGAGACCCATATTATAATATAACATCGTTATTCAAATGAAGCTGAAAGAGCTACCTAAGACATTTGTCATGATTTCAAATGTAAAAAACCTTTGGTCACCTAGATTTATATAAAAAATATCTCAGCTTTGTAAGGGATACTGGATACAATGGCATTGTAGTAGTAGTAGACTAGCAGTAGCAAAAGTTCGACAGTATATGATGTATATAGTAAAAATAGTTCAGTGTCACACATGTCATAAAACATAGTACACAGCTACAATGAAAAACAAAAAAAATAGTACATCCGGTGTTAGATTTACGAGGCACATAATTATTATACATGTTATATGTGACCTACGTCAAACACTTATAGAGAGAAATACCCAATCTGATGTGATAACAAACAAATAATTTTTTTGGAACCATACATCCAGCCAAAGTCATTCATAAAAACATATGTCAGAAAGTCAACCGGTATACTATACTGAACTTGTATAACCAATTGTCGTTAGTGCGACTCACAATTCAAGTGGTGAAAACTACTTATATCTGTTCAATTCGAAAGCAAACATTTATGTTTAGACACTCGTAATAACTCCAAATAACCTTTTAACAGATTACAAACGGCTATAGTAGTTCTTAGCGCTTGAAGGGATTTATCCAGGTTTCTTATTCATCATTTCATCAAAATCTGAGGATATTATATCACACTACCTATTTAGGAGGCCACCATTCAATGGGGGAGGGGGGTGGACTATTTGTCGAGTAGAAATTATTTATTTTTACCTGGCTCGGCAGCGCGCTGAAAATGTAAAATTCTATTACATGTTTATTCAGAACAGTTCTTGAATTATATTATTTATTTCATGAAGGGTCTGTTCGAAATTATTTATTTCAAATATACTCCACCCCCCCCCCCCCCCATGGAGATTTAATGGTGGCACCCTTTAAGAGGTATGACATCACTTATCTGAGCAACACGTCAGTGGGTGCATCCACAATCACAAACAACCGGAACGCTTGCCAAATATTATTTATTTTTCTTGCGTGTTATGATTTCTCAGTCGGCTGAGTGTTTAACGTGAGAGCTTATTTGTCTGGAAATGTAGACCTCCTGATTATTTGGTGTCGGGAGAACCGCTTTGTACATTACCGCGGTGGCGAGTGATGTACGGGCAGTTACTCAGTACCATTTGATGAGAGTGGGCAGATATATAATATTCATGGGGTGTGTCAGGGATTATGATCTCGAGTACTGTAACACCTGAAGTGTTAACCCTTAGAGCACTGAGCTATTCAATTTAAATTTTCAGTCACTTGAAGTTGTGTCTCGCTACCGCGAACCACAACTTCAAGTGATTTAAAATGTGTGTGATTTGCGAAATTTTAATCCCGACATATATCAGTTTTTCAAGATTTAAAGTATATTTTATTTTTAACAAGCTACTTTATTTTTTAAGAAAAAATAAAGAAAAAAGGTATATGTAATTTTGCTACAATGACATAATTATGATTCATATATGCAGATATAAGTAATTTTACCCCCTTGAAGTTGTGGATCGCGGTAGCGAGACACAACTTCAAGTGGGTGAAATTTAAAGTATGTATTGCTTTTAGTGACATGCGCAATTAAATGCCCAGAGTGGCTTACAAGTCACTCTGAATACAAAAATATATATTTAAGGATTACCCCTTGAGATGTTAGGGCCACGGGGATTAAAGGGTGGAGAGTGATGTACAGCCAGCACCGCTTTATGAGAGAGTCAGCGGGCAGACATATAATATTCATGTATGCTGGAAGGAATTATGACTAGGAGTTATGTGGTACTTAAGGTGTTAACTCTTATCCTTCTGAGTTAATTTACTTAAAATTTTCAGCCACTTGAAGTTGTGTCTCGCTACCGCGACCCACAACTTCAAGTGGCTGAAAATTATTCTTATTTGTTTAATTTTAGCGCAAATATTAGTAGATCTTGATGTTTAGACACACATTTCATTCCCAATAACAGTAAATTGGTCCCCTCTGGCAATGGGGAGAAAATAGTGTATCTACCATCTACACTGAAATGATGAAAAAAAGAGTGTATCTCTGACATTAAACTCAAAGTGGGACACAAGACTGTTTCTGCCATCTTACACTCATTTCTAATACTATCTGAGGCTATTTGTTTATGGTATGTGGCATTAGAAGTGATTAGTTCACCGTTTAATATAGTAAACAGATCTCGCTTGTTCCGAAACATGTTGTGGGAGTGAGTTTTGCTAATAACTAACCATTAGATCAAACATAGGGTCAACATCTAAGCTGGTTTTTCTGGAAGAGGGGGGGGGGGGGGGGCTCCCAGATACATTACTTTCAGCTGAGCTTCAGCTTCCAACACCTGGAGTTCACGCACCAGTGACGAATATCAATGACGTGCAAAGGAAAACACAGTAGCTGACAATTTGTTTAGTGAGCAGTTACTGCTGTTTGCATACAAACAATCGTATCTCGTTACTTTTCAAGTAATAGTTACTGCTTTGTCACCTTTCTACGATAGGCAATGGTAAATAGCACTTTTCAAGCAAGCAGTTACTGCTGTTTGCCTTTGTATGGACGGTTAAGGCAAACGGTAGTAACTGCTTTCTTGTAAAGTGAGTTACACGTACAGTGATTAACGGCTTAATTGTAACTTACTTTACAAGTAATAAGTAACTGATTACTTGTAATTTTACAAGTAATCAGTTACTGATTACTTGTAAAGTAATCAGTAACTGATTACTTTACAAGTAATCAGTAACTGATTACTTTACAAGTAATCAGTTACTGATAACTTGAAAAGCAAGTTACAAGTAAGCCGTTACTGATTACTTTGAAAGTAATCAGTTACTGATTTATTTTCAAGTAATCAGTTACCGATTACTTGAAAAGTAATCAGTTACTGATTTATTTTCAAGTAATCAGTTACCGATTACTGGAGAAGTAAGCCGTTACCAGGTTATTGTTGCTTTCCTTTGCACTGCGGAGTGCTCCATGTAGTCTATTTATAGATCATACAGGTAGAAACGACCATGACAAGTCAGATGTGAGAGGCCCGGATGATGGATTCCCCCGGCAGCTGTGACGTCACAGGGACACGGTCAGCACCTGTGTGAGGGGAGGGGGGGGGGGGTGATTAAGGTATCACAGGTGGGAAGTATCTGTCATCTATGACAGTATCCAAGTAAATACAACCCTCGACCCAATGTACAACGCTGGGCCCCCGTCTACAACGCTCGCCCAACATTAAACTAACATTGGGTCGATGTCTGGTATCTGTCGGGATTACACTACCTTAGTAATATCAAGGAAATTCAATAGAGATTACATTTCTTTGGTAATATTTATATTGGCTCAGGGTACACGTACATAAACTTAAGGAGAGTGAGTGAGTGAGTGAGTGAGTGAGTGAGTGAGTGAGTGAGTGAGTGAGTGAGTGAGTGAGTGAGTGAGTGAGTGAGTGAGTGAGTGAGTGAGTGAGTGAGTGAGTGAGTGAGTGAGTGAGTGAGTGAGTGAGTGAATGAGTGAGTGAGTGAGTGAGTGAGTGACACATCCATGACTAAAACCAGGTGGTAGGCTAGTTCCTTTAAACATGCTAAACAAAAGAGCGTTTCTTTTTTCAAGATAGAGATCTATTACGACTTTTATCAGTTCATAGACAGAAGTCAACATAAAGGCAATATCACATCGTATGTAGAATTGGACTACACTCACCATTATCAGATTTATTCTGTTGGTTATATAAAAAGTGAAACATTTGTAACCCCATTAGGCATTTTTATAAAGTATCACATTTCGAAGTTGTGTTCTAACTTGGAAATGTATTTTTTAAGCTAGTTTAAGCGATTCTATCTTAGCCATGCTGTCTACCCCTTATTGATTTATTGACCCCCCCCCCCTTCCCCGGCAGACGTATCCGGCATTCCCAAGGTGACAATCTGACCTTGGTCTGACTTCCTGATCCAGACAAAGATAAAATGGAAGGGGTGGATAAAACGCAAAACACGGAATATAAACAAAAGAAAAATTGCTCGCTTAATTTTATTCAGAATCAAAGGTGCGTTTCTCTAATTTAACTAAGACATTTTATCCTAATCTAAACCATTAAAGCGAGAATTGTTGTTATTTGTAAACCATGGAGACCAAAGGATTTTTCTCAATTTGAAAGCATCATAAATGTCTTAGTCAGCTCTTTCCGCCTCATTTTTATTCTTACAGTGCGGGGATCGTCTTTAGTCGTCAGAATCTGACGTCTCTAGAAGACGATCCCCGCACTATAAGGATTAAGTCACTATCAATTAAAAAGCAGAATTATCCAAACCGTTTTAATGATAAATGATTGAAGTTAGTATAAAAGTAAAATAATATTCTCTTAATAAACTCTTTAAATTTAATGCGGGCGAAGCTATTAAGACGCATTTAGATATATTTTTATCATTACCGATTTCTTTTGATTTATTTTGACGACACCGATGTGTAGAGTTCCTACATTTAGATAGATAGCCTGGCACACTGGGTCAATCTAAAACACAGAATCTTCCGATGGATCAAATCCACAGAGATCCACTCCATGGATTATGCAGACTTGTATTCCTTGAGGGACAGTAAATTCGGACAAATCCTGCTCCCCAGAGAGGAAAGGGTGTCGTCTACAGATTGTCTGGAGCTCACCCCAAACTGTGCATCATGGGACACTTTGATCGCAAAAGTCATAACAAATAAAATAACTCTGTCAGTCTTTAATCCCTTACATCTCTATGTACGACTATAATCGATTTTAATTTGTTCTATTATCTTATCAAAGTCACTGTTATTGGGAATGAAATGGGTGTTCAAGAAACAAGATTTGTTTAAAATAAACAAAAATGGGTGATATTAAGTAAATCTTCAGTCAGCATTAACCTTAAAGCCGTAGACCACTCTATGTAATCTTAAGTCAGTCTCAAACTTAACCAATCTTTAGTTTAATTTTATTTTCAGCTCCATTCAGTCTTACTACTGGGTGGAAAGGTTTTAGTATTTGCTAAGAATGTAACTGGAAAATAGAATCATCATTCTTTTGCAGAAAAATGACTTAAATACCCCGGGCTTCGAAGAAAGATCTCACTGTGACATTATAAAACTTAGCCCTTCTGCTGCATTCAAAGCTGGATGTTTGGCTTCTATTCTTCATTCATTTGAAGCTGGAATTGCTAACGCAATTTCCAGCTTCAAATGACGAGAAATATAGCCATAACCATGAATTTAATGATTTGATTAACCAAGAACATAGATTATATCTCCTTTGGATTAACTGAACCTCTGTTATAAACTATTTATTTCATGGCATTTTGTTTGGTTTAAAACTAGCTTCAACCCGTGTGTGTACGGTCACAACAGGGGATTAATCCTTTCAGTGCGGGGATCGACTGTAGACGTCAGAATCTGACGTCTGTAGACGTCAGATTATGACGTCTGAAGTCGATCATCGCACTGTAGTGTAAGAGTAAACATATGGACGTGGAGTCGTAACATAGGTATTCAAATGAAGCGGAAAGAGATAACTAAGACATCCATGACGAGATTGAAAAAAAACCCATTTGGTTTCTATGGTTTATACAAAAATATAACAGCGCTATAAGGATTAAAATAATGTTAATATCTAATTCAAATTCCGAACAAAAGCGAGAAATAGAAAATAACTTATTGTTTTGACAATCAGCCATATGTAGCAAGACAGGGTTTCCTGTTTGGGGACATCTGGGTACAATAAAACAACAGGGCACCATGAGGTACACTGTTTATTTTATCAGGGCAGGATGTCCTGTTTAGGAGAGGCTGGGGTACAGCGACACGATGGGTTGTTACAATTACAAATACAGTGTCATCCTGGCGCTAAAACTACTACAGTCATAACAATGCCTTCCCCGCTACCCTTTGCCTACTAAGCTGTGCCTTATGATTAGCGAATAATGAATGGAAATGTCCAATTATTCGATAAGCTCGGGCAGGTTTGATGATTTTGGAATGGGAATTTGGGACAATATTGGTAGTTTTTTATTAAAAAATAGAGTAATTCTAAGTAATTTTAACCCTTAAATTGTTCAATTAAATAATCTATTTTTCACCCACTTGAAGTTGTGTCTCGCTACAGCGACCCACAACTTCAAGTGGGTGGAAATTACTCATGTGTTTAATTTGTGACCAACAATTTGAAAATGTTGATGTCTAAACACAAGTTTCTTTCCAAATAACTAATTTATCTGCACCGTGCACTGTGTGTAGTGTCCGCCAACCACGTGACAATCACTGTAGGGAGTGTATGGTTTAACATGCTGATAAAACTAAAAACAACTTTAGTGGTTGACCCTCTGTTGGTTCAATGCTGGATCAACGTATGTACAGCATTAAAACGGGGGAGGATCCAGAATACCTAAAAAGGGAGGTCGAGTTAAAAAATAGGTCTCAATATAGGTTTTTTACACACTAAATTTATCGGTACTTGACAATCAAAACTTAGTAGGTTAGTGTCTCAAATTAAGGCACCACCCTGCCAAATTTAGAGTGCTAAATACGATTTTTTTGGAATTTTGATTATGTTGGGGCAATTTAGTTTTGTAAAAGATATTTTTGTAATTTAGTTTTGTAAAGTTTTGTTTTGCAATTTAGTTCAATTTGTCATCCCCCCCCCCTTTTTCCCGCTTCCGGATCCGCCACTGCAAACTAGCATTGATTGCCGTGTGTGCTGGGTGTAAACCTCTCTCTGACAGCCAGAATAATCCTTTCATATTCTCTCTGGGAGCCTCTGTGTTAGCAGCCCATGGTAGATGCTATCTGCTTCACACCTATCTATATCCTGTTAATGTAACTATTGATCGCTAGACGGCGCAGGGGGCAGTCAGTACGACCCTGTGCTCAGTCAGATAACACGCCCCCTAGCGAGTGGTGTCTAATCAGGCCGGGACCGCTAATTCAGCGCAGCTGTAAATAGACCACTACTGTACCATGGGTACCAGCGTGAATTTACTATGTCGCCGCATGCGGATTAAAATGAGATATCTACCACTTCTTTAAGTGGTAGATACATCACTGCCACTTCATTAAGTGGCAGATACCTCACTGCCACTTCATTAAGTTGCAGATACCTCACTGCCACTTAATCAAGTGGCAGATACCTCACTGCCACTTCATCAAGTGACAGATACCTCACTGTCACTTCATCAAGTGGCAGATACCTCACTGCCACTTTATCAAGTGGCAGATACCTCACTGCCACTTCATAAAGTGGCAGATACCTCACTTCAACCCTTACGGGGCCGAAATATTTTTGCAAAATAATGGAGAACAAATGATTTTTTCAATTTGAAGTCATCAAAAAATGTCTTAGTTACCTCTTTCTGCTTCATTTGAACATGTTGAATACCTATGGTACAATTTTGCTAATTCTTTTAGTGCGGGGATCGACCTGCCTTAAACGTCAGAATCTGACGTCTATAGATACATCATACATCAGATTCTGACGGCTAACGTCGGTCCATGCGATATCGCCGCATCCACTTTTTTCACACGCAGACTAAACTGGGCCATGATAAACTTTGTGTGTTTGAAGCCTGAATACCAGAGCGGGGAACGAGTCGGCGAGCTCCGGCATGACGGGCATACGAGGTAGCCAGTGCACCACGGCCTTAACCCCTTGTACAGGATGTTCTGCCACACAAGGACCCACACCATGTGCTGCCCTTTGCCATCTGTCTGGCCATTTTATCGTGGTTTTGTTATCAGGCAAAACACAAGCAGTACTTGTGGTCAGCTATCATGATACTGCTTAAACTAACCCGCCAGCTCAGGCGTGACAGGCAGACAGCGTAACCACTACACCAGGTCCCTGCCCTATATACAGGATGTGATGCCACTTGATGTACGCAAGGATACTAGAACTAGTATCCTTGATGTACGTGATGCCATCTGCCTGGCTGTTTTATAGTGGTTTTGTAATCTGTTAAACACAGGCAGTACTTGTGGTGATCTGATCTAAACCGGCCAGTTCCGGCGTGACAGGCAACCAGCGTAACCACTACACGAGGGGTTGACCCAATGTTGTTTTAATGTTGGCCCTGACGTCGAAGACTGTGACCAGCATTAAAACAACATTGGGTCAACGCCTCGTGTTTGCTGGCGTTTGCCATCTGCCTGACTATTTATCGTGGTTTTGTAATCTATTGACCCTTTCAGTGCGGGGACCGTCTGTAGACGTCAGAATCTGACGTCTACAGACGTCAGATTCTGACGTCTAAAGACGAACCCGCATTGAAAGAATTAAAATATGTATAATGGCCGTAGACCCATAATATAGGTATTAAAATGAAGCGGAAAGAGCTAACTAAAACATTTATGATGATTTCAAATTAAAAAAAAACTTTGGTTTTCATAATTGTCGTAGACCCATAACATAGGTATTCAAATGAAGCGGAAAGAGATGACTAAGACATTTATGATCATTCAAATGGCAAAAAAATGGTTTCCATTTGGTTACCATTTTTGGTTTCCATGATTTTTACAAAATTAATTGAGTGTTGTAAGAGTTAAACACATAACAGGCAGCACCATCTATTCGCTACCGTGATACTGCTCAAAACTAAAATCAGATAAACATAACTTGTCATCGCGATGGGTGTTTAATCTGCCAGACACAGGCCCTGTTTGTGGTAGCGTTATGTCATGGTGAGCAAATCACTAATATTGCAGATAAATATATAGTGGTCTGCTATGATACTGCTCAAAACGGTGAAATCAGATAAACACAACATGACACAATGAACTGAGCTCTCCTGCTGGTGTCATCGCAATGCGGTGTTTAATCTGCCAAACACAGGCCCTGGTTGTGGTAACGTTATGTCTGACGGTGGTGATCAGATCAATACTATTGCAGATAAAAGTGTATTCACATGTCCTGCTATTTTTATCGCCGTTTTGTGATCTGTCAAACGCAGTATTTCATTCCAAATGAAAGTGAAAACATTTTCAGACAGACATAATTTTACTCTCATAGTATCGATAATTTCGCAGAATAAATAACACTCGTTGACTCTTGAAGCGCTGAAATATTTATAAACCATGGAGACTAAAGGGTTTGTTTCAATTTGTAAACATAATAAATATCTTAGTTAGCTCTTTCCTTTTTTTGAATAACTATGTTATGGGTCTAAGGCCATTATAAAAATGTACCATTTTTAACATACACGTTGTTTTTAAGGTATTATATACCATTTGGTATTACTATGTTCATTTTAATCGCGTATAAGTCTAGACATCCTGTCGTCAATATGCATTTATCTAGCTATCTACTTTAGATCTACTTTACTACTATCTACTTTAGGAGGTTATATATATATATAACCTCCTAAAGTATATAACACCTCCTAAAGTATATCCTCTTTGCCGGCATATAAGATTTTATAGTATCTATTCTGTGAAACTCAAAAGCCTAAATATTTTCACCGAGCTGGCTAATACAATGAAGTATGGGGGAGAGGTCTTATATAACATTGTTTTCACCATTCAAATGGTTTCTGGTGACGTCACTACGTTTCAAAGAATATCAATCCATACAGTCAGATGTCATTGTAATCTATTACAATGCAGACAGTCAGGCAGACCGTTGGAATCTGTCGTTGTACTCGGTGAAATCCGGGATTGATTTTGTGGATCACTGTGATTGTGGTTTGTCTATGGTGACCCCTGTAGGTCACAGGTCATCAGGAGGTCACCGGGGGTCACGAGGAGATAAACATGGTAAACCGCAGAGTAGATAGTCACAGCAGTCAACAGTCATATCTAGAAATCATTAAATTCACTTCATCCTGCTGAGTTGTTTGTTTCTATGGTTCATCCACCATTCATAGCAGGGTGCCGACCAGACGGGGCACCTGTCTGGCACTCCGTTTCCAGAAGGGGAGCTGGATGTTGTTTATAGACACCAGAAATTGAAACGGGGCACCTGTCTGGCACTCCGTTTCCAGAAGGGGAGCTGGATGTTGTTTATAGACACCAGAAATTGAAACAAAATGGCCGCTTTTTATACTGTTCATACCAGCTCGATTCGAATTTTCAATTGTTTATATTTTCCTGACGTGACCTTAAAAACCTACTAACGGTGGCGGCCATACACTTTTTCGGCGTCACAAATTGATTGTACACCACTAGACAGTCAGATGAGGGTGTGCAGACATCACACTGGTGCCTCGCCTGTTTTTTTAATAGGGAGCTTGTCAACCGGGGGCGGGACCGGTTGACAATGTTGACTAGGTTACGACATTTTGCCAATGACAAAATCCGAAGACTTTTCGAGGAACATTTGTCTAATTCCAGCCCTAGATTTTTTAGCTATGAGCCCTGTTGGTAACTACCTCATCTGTCAAGTACAAGGCCTTTATTATTTGTTTGTAGAGCTCAAGCCCTTTAAGGTTTTTTTTATGTTTTTAAAATATGCGAACCCAATAATAGTCAATAGTCACGTCTGTACACCAGAAACCCTTTAACTCTTTAAGTGCTTCATTACTACTTAACATTTTCCTTTCATTTGAAGTTGGCATTGCTCACGCAATTGCCAACTTCAAATGAAAGGAAAATACCTCCTTACCTAAAAATTAAACCTGCTAAATTTCACAATGGGGGCTTTACTCAAGATTTATACATGCATATTTGTTCAATTTCTGTCAAATTTTAGTTGTGGAAAAACAGTATGAATGCGCTTAAAAGCGTCCCCCGCACTCAAAGGGTTAAGATCCAAGCATGGCTTTAGTCGTTTTAATTTTTTTTTCTTAGCAGGTTGAATCATTGGCATTGGGAACAAAACGAGTGTTTACACATCAACATTTGCAAATGTTTGGTGTCAAATTAAATAAATTTGAGTAATTTTCACCCAGTTGAAGTCGTGGATCGCGGTAGCGAGACACAACTTCAAGTGGGTGAAAATTTAAAAAAGATATCTAACGTGTAAAGGGTTACCTTAAAACAGCTGGGATTTGGGCGATAATATTTGTCACAAAAACTAGATGTGTCTTTTTATTTTATTTGGTATGGAGAGAGTCACACATATATTTTGAGAATATTGTGTAAGAGCGGCACAGCTTTAGCCATAACAGACAGTGGTTGTCATAACAACGCTTATCAACAGACGTCATTTTTGGTGACCATGGTGACACTATTTGTCTCACTGTGAGTTCTCCTGTCCGGACCTTTGAACCCAGCGAACACAAGACGTTGAAGCAATGTTGTTTGAAAGCTGGTTCACCATCTGTGACGTTGGGCCAGCATTAAACCAGCATTGGTTAAACGTCTTGACCCTTGGTGTGGTACAAAGGGCAGGGTTAACTCAACTAAGTATCAGTGTGTGTGTCCGTATAGTGTAACCATATGGTAGAACACGTGTTTAAATAGGTGTCCAAAGAGATGATCAGATCTTTGAAAAATAATTTTGAAAAGTTAGTGGATATCGGATCCATTTGACCAGTGTGACTTGTGATATCAAAAAGCGATTCAAAGTTTAAAATATAAGTTTCGTGATAAAATTCGCCGGAAAAAAATCAGTGAAAAGTACAGAATGAAACAAAAAAAAGAGGTTTGATAATATTAGTCAAATTGAAACTCAGAACTTCTATCATCGGTTAAACCGAACATATTAAGTGGTACACACTTTAAAAGCAATCATCTGTATTAGTACCATATTGCGAAATTAGGCTTCCGAGAACATGTTGAATCTAAAATGATCATATCGTTGTCTCAGCTCACAGTTATTTGACCCTGCAGACTAATCCATCCAGCAAAGGCAAACAGCAGTAACTGCTTACTTGAAAAATAAGCAGTTACTGCTGTTTGTCTTTGAGCTGCAGGATTCTCTTCTGCCATCGAGTACTGGCATACTGACCGCAGTGTAAAGACAACCAGCAGTAACTGCTTATATTCCCAGTCAGCAGTTACTACTGTTTCCTTTGCAATTGCTATGCAGAAAAAAAGTAAACAGCGGCATCTGCTGACTTTCAAAGTAAGCATTCAGGGCCCGTATTCTCGTACAAGTTACGATATATCGTAGGCTTCTGATTGGTCGAGATGTCCATCTCGACCAATCCGAAGCCTACGATATATTGTAACTTGTACGAGAATACGGGCCCTGGCTTGGATTATCCTCGAGATTTTCTACACACCACATAACATGCAGGTGAATGTTTGATACATTACCGGAGATAATTGCATTAACACCATCCTTCCACTCCATTTATCTTTCACTTTGAGATGTGAGCTGCCGCATGTAAAATTATTTTATGGAACACTCAGTGTTTATTCTAGGGGGGGAACTGGGGGGAGGGGGGTCCGGACCCCCACTCAGGATTACTGGGGGGGGGGGGGGACCCCCCACAAATCTTAGCCAAAATTAGTCAACTGTACAAATGTGCCATTAATATAAATACTGGTTAAATATAGTCCTAGAATTTACCTTGGAAGGTCTAATATTTAAAAAATTTCCGGGCGCGACGGGGTTAAACCCCCTCGCGCACTTTTCATCAGGGTGATGTCTGGCGAAACGGGCAGCAGGCGCATCACGGGCGGGGACTCGTCGTGCTCTAGACCCCCCCCCCCCCCGACTAAAAAAATCCTGGAAAAAACCCTGAACACCCAAATATAAAATATCTAATCAAAGCTGAGAAACTCCATATTGTGTGATGGAATGTGTCATTTTTTCTTCAATAAATTGTATTCCAAATTTGCCACGTGGGGAATTAATGTGACGCTGGGGCTTAATGGGTTAACACTTACATTAGTAACACTTACATTACATTAGTGTTTCAATTTGTTTTATTATCCGATGAAATCACTGTTATTGGGAACGAAAAAGATGACTGATTTGCAACCCCTTGAAGTTGTGGGTGGCGGTAGCGAGACACAACTTCAAGTGGGTGATTTATGTAAATGTAGTGCTTTAACCCTTACAGCGCGGGGAACAACTTTAGACGTCAGAATCTGACGTCCATAGAAGTCAGATTAGATTCGGACGTCTAAAGTCGGTCCTCGCACTGAAAGAGTAAACTATTTATAATGTCCGTAGACCCATAACATAGGTATTCAAATAAAGCGAAAGAGCTGATTAAGATTTTCATGATTTCAAATTGAAAAAACCCTTTGGTCTCCATGGTTTATACAAAAATATTTCAGCACTTTTAGGGTCAAGGTGTTAATACAGACGTAAGTGGCGGTCTGTCTGTGGAGTGTTTAGAGAATCCCTGTCCAACACGTGCTGCCGATCACACCACACGCGATACATTAGCACAATGCTGTGTTAATGCTGGGCCAGCGTCTACGACGTTGGCCCAGCCTTAATACCACATGATCTGTTTGCGGGTGATGTCTACCTGGCCACCACATGTTCACGTGAGGAAATGCCACTATTTACTGAAATCCTCACGAACCAACCCTGTTGCTGGATGTCAGTCAATCTGTTCCATCTTATTTTATTAAAACCTTTAGAGCTAACTAAGACATGTATGATGCTGTCTAGTAGAAAAAGACGTTGGTCACCAAAAGAGCTAATCAATTTATATTTTCAATCGCTTGAATTTGTTCAAGTGACCACCGAAAATTATTAGGACCGCCCTACGGCAGTCACAGCAAACACGGAACAATCACCCAATTCTGTTTCAGCGTCGAATACAATTGACCGGTATTGCACCAGAAATGGGCTGCGACGCTGGCCCAACATTGAACCGGTATTGGGTGGGAAGGCCTACATTGTGTGTACCAGGTACATCGCATAGACGCGTACACTGACTTATCAGCGATGGTGGTGGGAGAAATAGGCCTACACGTTGAAGATATACTTGTCTTATTGGTTCTTTTAATAATTTTATCCTGGTCATTTAGGATTCTGGCCCATGAGGAAAACCAATACAGCTATGTTTGCAAAATAATAGGCCATTTTTTGTCTAAAGCACTCAAACAGACTAAAGCCGGGCCTCGGAGTTCGGGAACTCCTTTTCTAGTTTTAATTAAATTTGTACAATTAAAGTCATAACATGATATCACCGCCATGTTGAAAAACACTGATTTTCCGGGGTAAAACGAAAACGGCAATTCACGTCTCACATTTACGGTGTGGGCTTGTCTAGGCTAATTCTGGTGTAGTGCTATAACATGATAAATAACTTAATGATGGTTCAATGTTAGGCCAGCTTTGTAGACGATGGGCCAACATTAATCCGCCATTGGGCCAATTGATCGTGTTTCCGTGCAGTAAAATTTGACACAGTTTAGACTCATACATCTGTTGTACCATTGGTTAAACCCAGTCTACATGTGATACACAGAAACACCCCCAACCGGAAGAAAGGCGGTGTCTCCTGGTGGAAGAGAGGCTCAAATTACGTCATCAGCCACCATTAAACCAGCATTGAATCAATGCCTGGCGTTTTACATAGGCCTAGATGTTTTACTGACATTTCGGGAGTCATTTCGGTAACATATTTCCTGGAAGTAGATACATGTGGAGTCTACAGTAAAACTACAGCCAGAAGACATAAAAGCAATGGTGGTGTGATTTTAGACAATATTTAACTGATTGAGTGAGTGAGTGAGTGAGTGAGTGAGTGAGCGAGTGAGTGAGTGAGTGAGTGAGCGAGCGAGCGAGCGAGCGAGCGAGTGAGTGAGTGAGTGAGTGAGTGAGTGAGCGAGCGAGCGAGCGAGCGAGTGAGTGAGTGAGTGAGTGAGTGAGTGAGTGAGTGAGTGAGTGAGTGAGTGAGTGAGTGAGTGAGTGAGTGAGTGAGTGAGTGAGTGAGTGAGCAAGCGAGCGAGCGAGCGAGCGAGCGAGCGTGAGTTTTACGTCACTTCCTGTAATCTATGGTAACTGTACTAACAGCCCAACAGAAGTTAGTCCAAATTCGAAATTACCATGCTTTCATATCACCGTAGACAGGAAGAGAGGTTTTCATATTGATGCATACTCCTCTGAACAGGCCTTTAAATAGTGTGCAGCACTGTATTTGTACATAAATCAATCTGAATCAGCATATAGATTGACAATAATTATTGAGATTTGAACCCGGTAATTCCCGCTACGAGCACCCCTGTGACTCATGCACAGTCTAAAGGCAGTAGAATTAGTATCCCGCTGGGATGTGACGTTGCGGCGACGTCGAATCAACGTCTATGACGTTGACACAACGTCGCCACATCGTCACATGCGGGTAGCTGCTGATTTGAACTGCCTTGTGGCTTTGCACTGCCGTCTAAAGCATTGATCGCCCTGTACAGTATCTGATGTGTGTTATGGTCAAATAGCGCTGCCGGAAATACCCGGGAGCGCAAGGCATTATGGGAGATACAGCCGCCACCAGGTGGTAGCCGAGTCGACCCGGCAGACACCGCCAGGTGGTAGCTAAGTCTCCCGCGTAGTTATTCCTGTCCTCAGCCACCTCTGGATCTATTTATACTGGCGGACACACACGGAGGCTGTGTGTGATGTGGTGGGGTACAGCACACAGAGAGAGTACCCCAGCCAGACAAACAAACTGACCAGTATCTGCCAGATCTGACCCCTGACCCCGTGATACTGTATGCCAGTCACACACAAGGATTGATGGAAAACACCACATGTGCAGTGGTGTTTCAATGACGGGCCAACGTTGGCCCACCAGGGCCAGCGTTGTTCCGTCAATGAAGCAACGTAACCGCTAGATATGAGCTATTCATATTTTCAGCCATTTGAAGTTGTGTTTCGCTACCGCGATCCACAACTTCAAGTGACTGAAAATTACTTGGATTTGTAAAATTAAGTCACATCGTATATAAGTTTTACAGATTTGAAGTCATTTTTTAATTCTAAAAACTGGCTGCACAAATGTGAATAAAATCACTAAAAATATAGTGCGGTTAGTTTCGACATCAGTGTTCTAAGGGTTAACCCTTACAGTGCGGGGATTCTGACGTCTGACGTCTAAGGGGGCCACCATTCAATATCCAGGGGGGGGGGCTGAAGTTTTTGTCGCGGGGAAATTATTTATTTCAACCGGGCTCGGCGGTGCGCTGAAAATTTCACATTTTATTACAAGTTTATATAGAACAGTTCTTGAAGTAAATTATTTATTTTGCGCAGAGTCCGCCCGAAATTATTTATATGAAAAAACTCCAGCCCCCCCCCCCCCTAAAGTCAATCCCCGAGCTGTAGGAGGAAAAATCTTTATAATGGCCGTGGAACTGTAACATAGGTATTCAAATGAAGCGGAAAGATCTGACTGAGACCGTTCAAACAAACATATTTCAGCGTTCTAGGACTTAAGCAGCTATAGTCAGTAATCGCCTGAGGCTTGATTGATTAGATCTTTCCACACATGAACCTGCACAGATAAATTCACAGAAATCGACCAGAATTTACACAAATTCTCACAGTAAATTGGCATATTCTCGTCAATCATGACTCCCCCCATGTTATTTCATCTCTCATTGTGTTATGCACACCACACCAGGCGTGGCGGCTGTAATTCAGGATTTAATGAGAGAGGAGTACATCAGTTGGTGAAATCTAGAGCATGGGGTATTAACCCTTTTAGCGCGGGGATAGACTTTAGACGTCAGAATCTGACGTCTGCAGACGCCAGATTCTGACGTCTAAAGTCTATCCCCGCGCTGTAAGAGTGAAATTATTTATAATGATCGTAGACCCATAACATAGGTATTCAAATGAATCGGAAAGAGCTGAATAAGACATTTGTGATGATTTCAAATTTAAAAAACCCTCTGGTCTCCATGGTTTACATAAAACAATTCAGCGTTTAACCCTTAAAGCGCTGAGATACTGTCCTATAAAACATGGAGACCAAAGGTTTTTTTTTTATTTGAATTCATCATAAATGTCTTAGTAATAACTCTTTCTGATTATTTTGAATACCTATGTTATGGGTCTACGGTCATTTGTAAATATTGTTACTCTAATAGTGCGGGGATAGACTTTAGACGTCAGAATTTGACGTCAACAGACGTCAGATTATGACGTCTAAAGTCTATCCGCGCGCTGTAAGGGTTAAAGCGCTGAAATACTGCCGTATAAACCATGGAGACCAAAGGATTTTCTCAATTTGACATCATCATAAATGTCTTAGTTAGCTCTTCCTGATTCATTTCAATACCTATGTTATGGTTCTACGGCAATTATGAATATTTTTACTCCTATAGGGCGGGATAACTTTAGACGTCAGAATCGGAGGACTTCAGACGACATATTCTGACGTCTAAAGTTGATCCCCGCGCTCTGAGTGTTAACCCTTGAAGCGCTAAGCGAGACTATAGTTGTTTTTAATCCGTTTTATCAGCTGAGCAAATCACCGCTATTGAGAACGAAATCCGCGTTTAAACATCACCATCTGCAAATGTAATGTCTCAAATTAAACAAATATGAGTAATTTTCACCCACTTTAAGTTGTGGATCGCGGTAGCGAGACACAACTTAAAGTGGTGAAAATTGAAACAAGATAACTGGCGCTTCAAGGGTAAAATCCGCGGATCCGATGCCAGGGCTTAGACGCACACCGATTGATCTTAAATCGTACACAGAGTGACTTAGACACACCGCGGAGTCCTCTTATCTCCTCTGACAGGAGACACTCACCCAATGCTGGATTAATGCTGAGCCGACATTGCAGACGTTGGCCCAGCATTGGGTCGATGTGTCGTGTTTTCTGTGATCTCAGCAGACAAACCGATTTATTCGGATCAGCTTAACGCGCGTGTGGAGCGAATTAAAGTCCCCTCTCGCTAGTTTTTACTGCGATCAAGTTCTTTCTGCGATAAATGTTCATCTTCTATGAAATCCACATGGTTTTTTCATAGATAGATAGATAGATAGGTATGTATTGACGACGGGAAGTCTGTGTAGATTTATGCGTCATTAAAATATATACAGTGCATAATATGATAAAATAGAAAAGGTGTAAATATATGTACAAATATTAAATGCTTTAAAATAATTAAAATACGTATACATGTAATTGTTAATGATATTTATGTTTCCCGCACCAAAACCAGAGATAAAAAAAATTAATAGTGCTATATATTCGTGAAGCCGGACTGCATTTTATTACAGATCGATTTCGCGAGTGTAATTTTGTAATAACCTTGTTTTAATGTGAAGTGCTCCGAGGTTTCACAATATTTTTACCTTCGTTTACGCCATAGAATCATCTAACCCTCTATCGTGTCTTTTATTAAAATAAAATATTATATTTTGAGCTGATCAGCTCCTGGTATTATTAGATCAATATGCACATTTTCCTTTGTAAATTTACCATCACACATAAAAAGTGTGTGATTTTGTTTTAGGGACGTTTCACGATGAATATTGCATGTTTAAACCAATTAAATTAAAGTCTCCTATAGCCAGTTTTACTGCAATAAATACAGCGTCTGAACGCAATTCAATATAGATCCATCAGTCACAGTGTACAGTGGGGATAACATAATATCAGTGGTGTAGCTGAGATCATCAAGATCATCATGATCATACAGGTAGAAGATCTTATCCAACTGTGAGATCAAAAACTTTCTATAAAAAGTCCTTCCTGAAAGTAATGTTATCGGATATCCGTCAATACAAATCATTCTCTTCATAGTATTTTCATTCCAGATGAATTTCATCAATTTCTTATACGCTATTCTACAGCGTATAAAAAATTATGAAATCCATCTGAGAAAAAAAAATACTGCCTGACTTCATAAATATATGAAAAGAACCATGTGTATAGAAAAAATAAACTTTGGTCTCCATGGTTTATACAAAAATATTTTAGCGTTGTTAAGGTTAATGGCATATGGTAGTATCAAGGAGGCTATCCCTATAACCTCCTTGATACTATAAAGTAACAGTTTCAGGCGTAGGCTAAAACAAATTAGGTGTGAACCCCAAGCTCGTGTTTCATAGCATCACATAAACACGGGACGAGTGTAAACAGTAACCTAATCAGGGGGGGGGGATAAACTGTTTGTCCTGGAGCGTGGTCAATATCAATGACCTCCAGCTCAGGACAGAGGTCAATCTCATCTACTGACCCCTACAGCCGAGCAAAGGCAAGCAGCAGTAACTGCGTATTTGAAAAGTAAGCAGTTACTGCTGTTTCAATTTCTTTGTAGAGCAAAGGAAAACAGCAGTAACTGAAGTTTTCTGAAGTAAGCAGTTACTACTGTTCGCAATCGAAGACAAACAGCAGTAACTGCTTACTTCTGAAGTAGGTAGTTACTGCTATTTGCCTTTAATGACAACACAGGCTAAGCAGTGTGCTAGTTTGGATAAACCCACGAATCTGTATAATATAGGCAAATAGCGTTGGAAAAAATGGGTCATTAGATAAATCTTGTTTTTTAGTAATTATTAATGATTTATTTATGCCCGCGGTATGTTACATATTGAAATACCAGAGCATGCAATAACAGATGCCGGTAATATTTGTTTTGTCTTCCTTATTTCCTACCCAGCAAACACGAGACGTGGGGGACGGCGGGCCAACATCGGGTACCCAGGAAACACAACACATTTGTATAACAATTGTACAATGTTGGACCAACGTCGAAGACGTTGGGCCGACGTTGTACAAATGGTATACAAATGTGTTGTGTTTGCCGCTCGTGTTTGCTTGTTAGAGGGCCATCATTCAATATACAGTGGTGGCTGGAGTTTTTGTCGCGGGCAATTATTTTTTTCGAACGGGCTCGGTGGCGCGCTAAATTTTTAAATTTTATTACATGTTTATATAGAACAGTTCTTGAAGTAAATTATTTATTACACAACGAGCCGGCCCGAAATTATTTATTAAAAAAACTCCAGCACCCCCCACCCCCTGGAATTTGAATGGTTGCCCCCTTAACATGGTTAGTATTTGGTCAATGGTGTATTCCAGCAAACACCAGATGGTGGTTTAATGTTGGGCCACCGTCTGTGATGCTGGCCCAACATTGAACCAACATCACGCCAACGTCTCGTGGGATCACAGTCAACACAATACACTGATCCAATGATGGTCCAATGTTGGGCCAGCGTCGCACCAAAACCAGAGATAAAATAGCTACTGCATATTATTCTACATAGTAGGAAAAAAACACCCTCTGGTAAGCGTAGAAACCTACGAAATATATAAATATTACTTTTTTCTAGAGTGTGTGAAGACACTGTTAAGAACTAAGTGGTACTTTGTAGCCATAATCATCAAGTTCTTGCTATTATTGTCGTTGAGATGTTGCATCCACAACCATGTCTATTTGGCATAGATACATACATAGATACATACAAATATATGACCTATGACATGGCCAAAATTTCAACAAAACATTTTTTTATATTTTGAGATATTTGTGCTACATGTTTCTTCTCTTTTCATGTTGTCTAGTTATTTGTGTATTTATAATAATGTCAGTATTTGGTATGATGGTGATGGTTTCGTGGTTTAAGGTGAGGTGAGTACAGCCCAACCTATTGGCATCTGGTAGATTTGACCTCTGACCTGCCCCACATATGATGGGAGGTGATATGAGTACAGAATGAGGTAAGAATGCTATGAGTGAGTGAGTGAGTGAGTGAGTGAGTGAGTGAGTGAGTGAGTGAGTGAGTGAGTGAGTGAGTGAGTGAGTGAGTGAGTGAGTGAGTGAGTGAGTGAGTGAGTGAGTGAGTGAGTGAGTGAGTGAGTGAGTGAGTGAGTGAGTGAGTGAGTGAGTGAGTGTCGCTTTCCAGAATCTAAGGTAATAGCCGAACAGAAATTAAGTCGAATTCAGAATTATATCCTGCTCTTTTTGAGTAGTACACTCTAAAAGAGTTGGGCTATTCAGCAGGGTACGATTCTTCCATACCACCGTAGAAGAGAGGTTTTCACATGGATTCATACTGTGTTTAACTGTTCGAGTGTAAGCTATAAATAATCAGATTAAAAATGTCACGCCTTCCAAAGTCGTCCTCCTGCAACTTGCAAAGAAATTCAGACCATAAAAATTTCTGCACGAAAATGAGAAATAAATGTTGACTCACATAGATCACGGGTTGACCGTTATGAATATTGCACAAATAACCCTACAAAGACAAAACGTCGCTATTGTTTTCTTTATGTTGGGCCAGACGTTGGACCAACATTAAACCAACAATGGCGCAATGTCTAGTGTACAGTACTTGTTGTGTATTTTTCACCTGGTACTTTTTGGCAGTTAGAGTTTAGTCTCTAAGGCTTCATATTATGATGTATCGCTGTTTTCCAGTGACTCAGGGCGTGGCCTATGGTATTCTGTTTCCATGACATTTTGGCAGCAGACAATGACCGGTTGGCTGAATAAAGATGATTGATGGAGAGTTATAAGTCCACAGTGCCTTAAAAGAATACTCCGCAACAGACGCCAAGAAAAACAATACGTGACACTCAGAAGTTTCTAAGAAAACTGTAAGTTCATTGAAACCAAATGACACATTTTAAGTTCATTGACACCAAATGACACATTTTCTGACACTTTGTACTATGGTTTTCAATAAAATGAATGAATGAAGAATGAATGAATGAATGAATGAATGAATGAATGAATGAATAAATGAATGATTGTATGTATGAATGAATGAATGAATGAATGAATGAATGAATGGATGAATGAATGAATAAATGAATGAATGAGTGAATGAATGAATGACAGAGATCTCCCGAGTTGATAGGTGATTCCAACAGATTTATTCCATAGGCGAAGTCTGCAAGATATTTTAGCGACCACCTGATATGAAGCCTCTGGAGATTTAAGGAGGGTAAAACTGAACAAAGAAGTACGCTTTCAACCAGAAAATAACTGGCTACGGCTGACACTGGTGCCTGCGAGGGGCTTGGCACCTGTGGCTGACAACCATATTTCCTTGCTAATAAATAGCGAAGACCATAGAAACATTTTTGTTCATACCAGGACTTTCAATGTGGGGCAAACGCAGACGCGACGCTGGTCCAACATTTGTATCGTGCTAACTGGGCCGGCGTTGTTCTCTATGGGGGAGGGCGGGGTAGAGAGGTCCCTAACACTCCCCATCTAAACTTCTTAGATCGTCACCAGATAGGTAAATATTATGGTAGTGGCACACGGCATCTACCCCCAGGGTGCGGCAAAGTATGCCAGGCAACTACTGCCATGGATATAACAGTAACCATGGCAAAAGCCAATATCCAGGCCATACACAATGTGAACCTTAACAGGGGAGGAGTGGACAAAAATGGACAGTAAAGAGGTTTTCACGGCAGAGAGTCACTGTTCTTAGACGAATGCCATTAGGGGGCCACCATTCAATGTTCAGGGGGAGGGGGGGTATTTTTGAAATAAATCATTTCCCCGGAGATTGAATGGTGGCCCCCTTACCATCAACGTATATATATGTGTATACTCAAAAGTATTTCACAAAATCATTACCTGAGTTTTCCCGGATGGATTTGCAAAATTGCAGTATAGCTATTTCGACCTTTTTCAACCCATTTTGATGTGTCGCAGCAATGAATGGGATGCAACATTAACCTTAAGTCTTGGGCTCATCAAATTCCCGGACTTTTCCCTAACTGGAAAAAGTGAAACTCATTTTCTAGATGTTCCCCGATTTCCAGGTAGAGTTGGAAACCTGACATTAACACATTAGATTAATTTCCTCGAAAATATGAAAACCGTGAATACAAAACTACATCTTTGCGATGAATAGTTCATTTTGACATCTGCTCGGCGACGTAATAAATAACACTAACCATAACCCATACCCCTGACGGAATCCTAAATAATTAGTGTTAGGGTTACTTTTTGCCATCAGATCACGTCAGCTCTGGCCACATAGCCAGATCTGACGTGATCTGATGTCAAACTAACGAACCATAGACTCAATATTACACACAAATTATACTTAATAAACTAAAACAGCAAAAAATCACATTCACTCAGAACTGCGGGAAGAATCACTCTCTGGGATAGAGAGCTAATCGTCAGGAAATGTTCATAAAGTGATACACGGTAGCAGCATCCATATAACGTCACAGGCATGGCAGTCACCATGGCAGCGGGAATTATCAGCATCCCTGGTCAGTTTAGAGAATAGCTTCAGGGGATACTGCTCTGATGGGATGACCAGTTAGCGTGATGCTGTCACAGTGACCACAGTCAAACCATGTAACCTTGGTAAAACCAAGGGATATCTGGATATAGAAAGACTTTCTATATCCTTTGTATTGGTCATACTGACCAGTCATACTGACCAGTTAGAGTGAAGCCAACGATACTACCAAACTGGCCAGTAAACCCGTCTCATGCTAAATTGCTTGAAGGGGCAGATCCAGGTGGGGGGTCACAGGGGTCACGTGATGGTGTATTTGGTATTTTATTAGCAAAAAAATTGCTCGCGCTCCCCATTGGATTTTATATCAATGTGCCATTTTTATCTGTTGGTGACCCTGCCCTTTTATTACCCTGGATCCGCCCCTGGCTTTGTATTATTTAGATCCATTAATTCAATAAATAAACCCTTTAAGCGCTAAGCACTCGTCCAATGAATAAGGTGTGAGCCTTCAGGCGAACACCTTATTTATTGGACGAGTGTTGTATTTACAAATATCGCACGAGATATGAACATGCCCGGACCCTTCTAGAGCATATAAGAGGTTGGCTGTGTCAGTTGTGATATGTACTTATAAATTCTAGTGAAAAATCGACCTCCCCTGTCTGTCAATTCCTGAATCTGCCATTGATTGTAATACATGTATGGAAATACCATTATTTTGAGAAGACAAAATATATTATGACGTCACACACGTACACGTGTGAAGGGATTCGCGCAGGTCTCTGTAATCTGTGGATTGGTTACTTGTGCTGGGATTAGATACACAAACAAGGCAGGGGATGGGATACCCCAGGGATTCCAACATGAAATACCCGGGGACCTGGAGATATATATACCACCATTTCCAGATGTGAGCCCTCAGGGTATGGTAGGTGAATCCTGGGGACTCACATACATATAGCACAATCTGTGATCAGGTAATATCAACACAGGTTATCAACAACTGATCAACACCGTGGTGCAAGACGAACATCAAAACTGCTACCTTCTCAAGTAATAAGCAGTTTTTGTTCTTCCTCTTTACAACACAAAGACAAACAACAGTAACTGCTTACTTTTCAAGTCAGCACTTACAGTAAGTGCTGACTTGAAAAGTAAGCAGTTACTGTTGTTTGTCTTTCAGCTGCAGGATTCTTTTCCGCCATCGAGTACTGGCATACTGACCGCAGACCGCGAACAATAGTAAGTCTCACTGTCGTTTGCGTTTGTCTGTAAAACCAATGTGAACAGGCGTAAACATATTTTACAATAGAGTAAAATATATTCGAATTTATAACCCTGTATTTTCATTAGAGATGTAGAGCACTCTATGCCTGTTTCTGGTTATAGCTATACACAAGCTGTATCTGGCTCTTTAATCCGCGCGGTGCTTTTTGGGTACAGATTTGTCCCTCTGTTGGCACACAGTGGACTACTCCTTTAATTTAACTCATGTCCCTTTATGTCAGCATCCCCCACTCTCCTTACATAACGTGTAATAAATATCTCGTTATTTGTCATTACGTCCGTTTTCCCCCTTATGCCAGTAGTCCCCGCATTCCTGTACACGCACCCACACACGACCAGGCATATTAATCCTTTCAAGCCTGCATATATCATTCTCATTTTTATCCATTAGGAATTGTCACAATTCTCGACCTGCAGTGGATGAAAATGACTTGAAACGGGTGACATTTAGGAAAATTGCGATATATTGTTGAAACAACACGAAAAAGTGTGTGTCAACCCTAAAAGCGCAGCTAAATTTTATAATGAAAATTTTCACCCACCTGAAGTTGCGTCTCGCTATCGCGACCCACAACTTCAAGCGGGTAAAAATTTAAACAATATAACGCAGCGCTTTAGCCCTTACAGCGAGGGGATCGACTTTAATCGCCAGAATCTGACGTCTGTAGACGTCAGATTCTGACGTCTAAAGTCGATCCCAACACTGATAGAGTAAATTATTTATACTGGCCGTAGACCCTTAACGTAGGTATTCAAATGAAGCGGAAAGAGCTAAATATAAGACATTTATGATGATCTCAAATTAAAAGGAACCCTTTGATCCCCATGGATTATGCTTTGTGTAAAAGTATATGGGTTGTAATAATCCACATTATTTTCTTTTTATCCCCCGTATGCCAGCAGTCCCCGCATTCCTGTACACACACACCCCACACCCGACCAGGCACATTAGGCTTCACACTATTACGACAGCGATGCTCCATTACCCGGCAGTCACATAAAACCTCGTCTCCATGGTAACGCATTAGGAATTCTAGGCTTTTATTCGGGGGATGATTTAAGTGACAACCGAGCAGGTCCTGCAGACAGCAGCGGTGTGACGAACGGGTGGTTAAGGTGGCGGTCATGGTGGGGCTAGGAGACAACGGCCATGTCGTCAATGAACTACAAGCCCCTTAATACAGAGATATAGGGCGCATAAAGGGACGCCATTAAGTACTAGATCTATAGGGGACATAAGAAAAAAAAAACATGAACTACAAGGCTCTTAATACAGAGATATAGGGCGCATAAGGGATAACCCATTAAGTGCTAGATCTAGGGGACATAAGAAAATAAAACACATGAACTACAAGGCTCTTATACAGAGATATAGGGCGCATAAGGGAGAACCCATAAAGTTCTAGATCTGGGGCGTATAAGAAAATAAAACACATGAATTACAAGGCTCTAAATACAGAGATATAGGGCGCATAAAGGAGAACCCATTAGGTGCTAAATCTGGGGCGTCTAAGAAAATAAAACACATGAATTACAAGGCTCTGATTACAGAGATATAGGGCGCATAAGGGAGAACCCATTAGGTTCTAGATCTGGGGCGTATAAGAAAATAAAACACATGAATTACAAGGCTCTGATTACAGAGATATATGGCGCATAAAGGAAACCAATTAATTTCTAGATCTAGGGGACATACGAAAATAAAACACTAAGAGTTACAAGCCCGTTGATACAGAGATATAGGGCACATAAAGGGACGCCATTAAGCACTAGATCTATAGGGGACATAAGAAAACAAAACACATGAGCTACAAGCCCCTTAATACGGAGATATAGGGCGCATAAGGGAAACCCATTAATTGCCAGATCTAGGGGACATAAGAAAATAAAACACTATGAGCTACAAGGCTCTTAATACAGATATATATATGGCGCATAAGGGGTACTCATTGAGTGCTCGATCTGGGGCGTGTAAGAAAATAAAACTCAATCAGTTACACACCCGTTATTACACGGATAGATCTGGGGCGCATAAGGGAAACCCATTAGGTGCTGGATCTAGGGGACATAAAAAAAACTACAAGCCCCTGAATACACACACAGATATAGGGCACATAAGGGGAACCATTGTGCTAGATCCAGGGGACATAAGAAAATAAAACAAAATGAGCTACAAGGCCCTTTAATACACAGACCTGGGCACACAAGGGAAACTCTTTAAATGCTACATCTAGTGGACATATTAAGTGAAACCCTTCGAATGCTAAATTGATCACAGAAAAAGAAAGGGAGCTCTAGCTCTAACTCTAGGCCCGTCAACATTTGGTTTCAAGCAAGTTTTGATCCTGACAGCGCTAAATGAGATAATTTACATTTCACCCACTTGTTTAACCATTAAATCGCTGAATTAATTTGTAAAAAACCATCGCAACCAGTTTTTATCTCCTTAAAATCGTCATAAATGTCTTAGTTAGCTCTTTCCGATTCATTTGAATACCTATGTTATGGGTCTACGACCAATAGAAATATTTTTACCCTTACAGTGCGGGATAGACTTGAGTCGTCAGAATCTGACGTCTACAGACGTCAGATTCTGACGACTAAAGTCGATCCCCACACTGTAAGGGTTAATCAGGTTTTTTTTTGGGGGGGTGGGGTGGGACCACCCGACCCCTCACTCTTTTTCCACACCCACTCAAACATTTCAGGCGGAAAACCTGCCATATTTCAGTAACAACAAAATAATGGATGTGAATTAGAGTAGATCCTGTCATGGAAATATCCTTAGCGTCCACCGGTAACCCCTACCTGACCTCCCATGACCTTACCACTACACTAAGGTGGATTTCTTTTATCCCGTCATGCCGAGACGTGAGACGTTACCATGGCAACACAATAGAAATGCTGATGCCCATTGTTAACAGCTTTACGGTTAGATTATCCCATGCTCAAGGAGACACTCTATGTACTGGTCTGTTATAGGCAGCCCTTTATGTACTGATCTGTTTGATGGTTAAAACTACAAAACGGATTACATTTTGGAAAAGGTCGAGACAGGGATACAGAAAATATTAGTAGGCGCGGGAGAACGATATTAACAAAAAATTATTTTCTTAATGGAACTCCTTGGAATGAGAATTTTCAATTTTGTCAATTTTGAAAATTTACTTCATAATATAATGATATAGCCTACTGATCCTGAATAAAATACAAAAACATTAAAAAAAATTTTTTAAAGCACTGAAAACGACTCAACTATTTCCAAGACTTATATTGTCATGTAAACAACACTGCCCAAATACCCACCATCTCAGACAGCATAATCAAAGTAACCACCTGGTTGCATCAATAGCTTCCGCCCTTAATTGGTCTGGGAACGCGATGATCAGGGGGGAGGGTTCACCCACAGCACCGATGGCCTGCTCAAAGCTGGACCGACGGAATCAACTTGTGGCCCAATGCTGTGCTACCATTAAACCATCCTTTAGGTCAATACACTATGTTTGGGTTATTCTTGGATTCTTATAAATGTTTATGAAAATTTTTTTTGACAAAATCTAAAAATTCTGAAAAAAATAAAACCGTGATCTGTGGGATACCCTACTTCATTACTTCATTACAAAATTAAAACATGTAATATTTTTTTATAATTTTCAGCGCGCCGCTGAAGCAGGTTTAAATAAATAATTTGTCCGCGACAAAAACTCCAGCCCACCCTGGAGATTAATGGTGGTTCCCTTACTACGACATACATTTCCACTTGATTTTACAAAGTCAATAAAATTGCTGCTGATACATTTGGCGGCTGTACAATACTTTTATAAATGGTCTCTGACAGCAAATTCCTTGCTTGTTGAGAGACAAAATCTGGAAATTGTAGAAGATTTCTGAATTCCTTGAAGAAAATGATAAGATCGGCATCTGCTGGGGATTCAGAAAAAACTATAAATTATAATGCTGCCGCTGCCGGTATCGCTGCTGCTGTTGCTAGCCAAATCGACACAAGACGTTGCCATTTGTGGTTGTAATGTTGGGCCAGCGTAGAAGACATTGGATCAACGTCTCTGGTTTGATGGCTGTGGCTGCTTCGCCGTGCAAAGGCAAACGGCGGTCAGTATGCCAGTACTCGATGGCAGAAGAGAATCCTGCAGCTCAAAGACAAACAGCGGTAACTGCTTACTTTATATGTAAGCAGTTACTGCTATTTGCCTTTGCATGGCGGTCAGTATGCCAGTACTCGATGGCAGAAGAGAATCCTGCAGGTCGAAGACAAACAGCAGTAAATGCTTACTTGAAAAGTGAGCAGTTACTGCTGTTTGTCTTTGCGCGGCGGTCAGTATGCCAGCACTCGATGGCAGAAGAGAATCCTGCAACTCAAAGGCAAACAACAGTAACTACTTACTTTACAAGTAAACAGTTACTACTGTTTGCCTTTGTAATGTAAGTCAAAGACAAACAGCAGTAACTGTTTACTTTACAAGTAAGTTGTTCCTGCTGTTTGCTTTTGCAGCCGCCCCCGCCCCCGCCGCCGCCGTCACTTCTGCAGAGACCCATCTCTTGACGGATGAGATGAAATCTGATCTGATCAAAGATCGCAATCTCAGCCTGTTATAAATCTGGGTTTTCTGTGATCACGGTTTGTGGTCGTCAACACATTCACGCTGACATTACTCCGCCCCCGTCGGCACCGACGACACCACCGCCGCCACGGCACCGACGCCGCAGCGTTAATCTTGTTTACTGCTAGCTAAGCGGTAAATACCTGATTCTAATGTTGAAATATTGGGCCAATATGTCACACTGTCCGAACGCGTCTCTTTCCTGCGACACTATCAAATCAGACATACATGTAGATTTTTTTCCAATATCGACCCTTTGTCAAAAAAAATGTCAGGGACTTATAAGTAGCTTTTGACTTAATAGCTAATTTTTGATGCATTTCAATAATTTTCGTAGAATTCAAGCACTCTCAAGGCTCTTAACTCTTAGAACACTGATGTAGAATGCAGTAGACATTTTGTGTTTTCACTAGCGCCTGTAAAACTCCTTGATGACGAGATGTTCACAGAAAAATACGCCCTCAATCTTGAAACACTGATATATATCGGGACTTTAATTACACAAATAACATAAATTTTTCAGTCACCCGAAGTTGTGTGTCGCGGTAGCGAGACACAACTTCGAATGACTAAAAATGTTAATTGAATAGCTCATAGATCTAAGGATTAAGCACCCGTATGAAATCTGTTCTACAGATTGATTGTAGTTGGTGGATTCTGAAAGACTTCGGGTATTTCTAGAGTTAGTGTCGCCCCTCGTAGAGCTCAATGAAAATGTCAACCTGTCAAGGCTAAATGCAGTATCTCACATGTAGACTTGATTCACGTCTTAATGTGTTACTCAGGGTGTGTGTGTGTGTGGGAGTGGACTTGAATGGGGGAACCTTTTAAATTCTGCAATGTTAGTTATTGTATTTCACATCTTGTGAAAGAAATACGCCTTCCCATTTACCCCTCACTGTACGGCACCCCTCAAAAATACCCAACAAATGTATTTTGATCTAATTTGACATAAGTGTTTGAACCAAACAAACAAATAATCTAGAAACTCTTGTCTCTGAGAATTGCTTAGGAATACAAAATGACAATTCTATACGCTATAATTTTTTTTTTTTATGAAAATAATGTTGATATTGAAAGTACTATTGAACAATATAAAGCACAAACTAGAACATGACCAAGCCCCCCCCCCCACACACACACTTGACCCCCCTCCCCCCCCTACTTTGCCATTAAAGGCGACAACAGATAGAATTTAGTAGCAGGGGGCACGCTTCAGCAGCCTAGCTGTCAAACAGTGGACGCCAAGTTTCCCTGCAGAACGGGACTTATATCTCTGCTGATATTGTTTGTGATATATGGACAATAATTCACCTAATTCTGTATGGAAACTCTAATATGTAAATATTCAAAAGCGAAAGGCTTCCTGTCTTATGCATTCATACTATAGTAACTAGTGGTTAAGTGATCGTCTCCTTTAAAACAAATTTCATTTAGCGATTTAATCATGTTAATAGAGAGATAAATCAATCATAGCAGTCATATCCAGAATTTTGAAAAGGGGGTGGGGGTTGATTGCAAAAATGATTTCGTAGTCTTTTCAGCTACTATATCGGTATTTGACACTCTCAATTTCTCAGGGTAGTGCCTCAACTTGAGGCACTACCCTAGGAAATTGAGAGTGTGAAATACCGATATTTTGGCGATTTTGATAAATGTTCAGGCATTATATTTTTGGAAAAGGGAGGCCAGGACCGCCCCTACCCCTCCCCCCATTGATGCGCCCCTGTATAGCGACTGCATGTGTAGATAAAGCGTTTATGTGGCACTGTACTGAGGGATACAGAGGTGATGATAGAGTATAGACTACCCCTTAATGTGTCAGAGAGGGGTGTAGGTGTACCCCCTTAATGTGTCAGAGAGGGGTGTAGGTGTACACCCTTAACGTGTGTAGGTGTACCCCCTTAATGTGTCACTCTGATCATAAAGAGCGGGTGCCAACAGACTTACGATTAAACCGCTAATTAAACTGTTCACATGATGACTGATGAGGTCAACTTCACACACACATTGTCAAACGCTCTATCAGAATCCAACATCACACACACATTGTGTCAAACGCTTTGGAGCGTCCACCACATGAAAACTTATTCAGGGTAAAACTTATTTATCTGTGTGCATATATGATATATAATAATAATAATAATAAATAATAAAATGTTCTTATATAGCGCAGGTCCGGTCCGTGGGCCTGCTCAGTGCGCTTTACATACTAAAAGTTTATTAAAAGTTTTAAAATCAGGTAAGGCATGTTTGAAAGTCATATTCGTGTATAAAACGATGGGTCTTCAGGATATATGATAAACCAATATATATGGCATGTAGTAACCAAGGAAACTGTAGTATCCTTGGTAGTACCCTTGGTTACAGATCATACCGCATACAAAAAGAATTTATAATGAATGTATATACTATTTTTTCATGTATGATCAAATCAAAGCAACGTTTTCCCAATGTTGGTTTAATGTTGGTCTAGCGTCGCAGACGGTGGACCAACATTAAACCAACATTGACTCTGTCAGTTCCCAAATTATTTTCTATGTATTTACATGTGTGTCTGTGATATGATTCAGTAAACGGAAACATAGACCCAATGTTGGTTAACATGGCTAATGTTGGGCCAGGGTCGCAGACGGTGGGCCAATATTAAACCAACATTGGGTCAATGCCTCGTCTTTGGTGGGAGTATTGGAGTATTACGACTTATGCAGTAAGGGGATATTATTATATCTAGTGCGCTCGATTTTGTGCATAAAAAATATGTGATTATATATCTTTTATGCACTAGATGTGCACTGGAAAGGTTCAATGCTATGCATCAATACCACACGAGGAAATCATATCCATCTAAAAATTATTGTTTGTTAGCATTTTTCGTCATTTGAAGCTACAACAGACGTTATCATCGTTGTATTATCATGGAGATTGTACAATACCGCGGAGATATAGTACTACATGATATTACATGGTGATAGTACTCTCCGTGGTATTACTATCTCCAGGGTATTACCATGATTACCAAGGTAATACCACGGGGATAGTAATACCATGGAAATAGGTATACCATGGAGACAATAATACCATGGTAATACCACGGGGAGAGTAAAACCATGGAAATAGTAATACAATGGAGACATTATTACCATGGCGACAGTACTATCTCCATGGTAATACCACGGGGATAGTAAGCAATACCGTGGGGATTTCCATGGTATCATTGCATTGACAAGGCGGTATAAGGAGACGCACATACTCACGAGTGGCAGAATTCAGTTAGCAATAAAGGTACATACCTGAAAATACAGAGAAACAAAAAGAAAAGTTAGGTTTACGTCATAATAATATAGTATTCTGATCTAAACATAAATATTGTGCTTTATAGTATTTACTTGAAGCGCCAGCTTTTGGATAATATCATACAAGGTTGGATAAGATTAAAGAACGAATGAATGAGTGAATGAATGAATGAATGAATGAATGAATGAATGAATGAATGAATGAATGAATGAATGAATGAATGAATGAATGAATGAATGAATAAATGAATGAATGAACAAGACTACATAAGTCCAGGAGCTCCCGCGACGAATTAGAATTTGATTTAAGCAATTTTATGTAGGGTTTTTAATGTAGTACTAGGCTAGGTCAAAAATCAAGACGCAAGACAACTAGGTCTAAGAAGCTCAGTCTAAGAGTAAGATAAGAACTAGACAATTTTTGTCAGAGATTGCAAACCTCCATTAAAATTAATGATCCTAATCAGTATCCCAGTAATGGTCTACCTATCTGGCATGGTTTACCCGATATCAGGCCAATCGAGGTAACTAATAGCTGATTTACGGTCATTTTGAATTCGATATAAACTAGTTAAAAACTTAGGGTGCATCCCTCCCCCGAAACCTCATATTTTGTTTTATAGTAATAGACTAACATCTAACACAGTTTTGCAAAATATTGGGCATGTGAAAGTAAATAATGGCCGATAGGGGGCCATTTTGAATTTGATCGAGTCGGAATTTTTCAAGATGCATCCTCAGCTGAAATGTCACATTCATTCTATAGTAATGGTCTAGCCATCTAGCACGGTTTATCAAATATCGCCCATGTGAAAGTGAATAATGGCCGATAGGAGGCCATTTTGAATTTGATCAAGTCAAAATTTTTCAAGATGCATCCTCTCCTGAAATCTCACATTTTGTTTTATAGTAATGGTCTAGCCATCTAGTACGGTTACTAAAAACCGGCTATGTGAAAGTAAATAATGGCCGATAGGCGGCCATTTTGAATTTGATCGAGTCAATTTTTTTCAAGATGCAACCTCTCTTGTAATCTCACATTTTGTTTTATAGTAATCGCCCAGCTATCTAACACGGTTTACCAAATATCAGCAATGTGAAAGTAAATAGTGGCCGATAGGCGGCCATTTTGAATTCGATTGAGTCAAAAGTTTTTTAAAGGCATCCTCTCTCTAAACGTCACATTTTGTTTTATAGTAATGGTCTAGCTATCTAGCACGGTTTACCTGATATCAGGCCTATCGAGGTAAATAATGCTGATTGTCGGCCATTTTGAATTCGTAAATTAAAAATTTTCAGGGTGCATCCTCCCCCGAAAACTCACACTTTGTTTTATAGTAATCAGGTAATGGTCTAGCCATCTAGCACGGTTTACCAAATATCAGCCATGTGAAAATGAACAATGGCCGAAAAGGCGGCCATTTTAAATTTGATCAAGTCAATTTTTTTCAAGATGCATCCTCATCTGAAATCTCACATTTCGTTTTACAGTAATGGTCTAGCCATCTAGCACGGTTGACCAAATAACGGCCATGTGAAAGGGAATAATGGCCGATAAGCGGCCATTTTGAATTTTATCGAGTCTAATTTTTTCAAGATGCATCCTCTCCTGAAATCACACATTTTGTTTTATAGTAATGGTCTAGCCATCTAGCACGGTTTACCAAATAACGGCCATGTGAAAGTGAATAATGGCCGATAAGCGGCCATTTTGAATTTTATAGAGTCGAATTTTTTCAAGATGCATCCTCTCCTGAAATCACACATTTTGTTTTATAGTAATGGTCTAGCCATCTAGCACGGTTTACCAAATAACGGCCATGTGAAAGTGAATAATGACCGATAAGCGGCCATTTTGAATTTTATCGAGTCAAATTTTTTCAAGATGCATCCTCTCCTGAAATCACACATTTTGTTTTATAGTAATGGTCTAGCCATCTAGCACGGTTTACCAAATAACGGCCATGTGAAAGTGAATAATGACCGATAAGCGGCCATTTTGAATTTTATCGAGTCAAATTTTTTCAAGATGCATCCTCTCCTGAAATCACACATTTTGTTTTATAGTAATGGTCTAGCCATCTAGCACGGTTTACCAAATAACGGCCATGTGAAAGTGAATAATGGCCGATTGGCGGCCATTTTGAACTTTGACAAAATGATTTTTTTCAAAATACATCCTCTCCTGAAGCCTTACAATTTGTTTTATAGTAATGGTTTAGATATCTTGAGCGGTTTTCATGATATTCCACAATATCAGGCCTGTCGAGGTGAATAATGGCTGATAGGCGGCCATTTTGAATTTTATCTACTTCAAATTTTTCAGGATGCATCCTCTCCTGAAACCTTACAATTTATTTGATATTAATGGTGTAGCTATCTTGAGCGGTTTTCATGATATTCCGCAATATCAGGCCTGTCAAGGTGAATAATGGCCGATAGGCGGCCATTTTTAATTTTATCGACTCGAAATTTTTCAAGATGCATCCTCTCCTGAAACCTCACAATTTGTTTTATAGTAATGGTGTAGCTATCTTGAGCGGTTTTCATGATATTCCGCAAAATCTTTCAGTCGGATTTACCGATGTTATAAATTAGGTCAAAGTGCTGGGTCAACTTCAAGGTCAAGGTCCAAAAACCTGAAAAGGCACAACTAGGGACCTTAGAGAACATGTATGTGCAATATGACTGTCATCGGCCCAGTACTTTTCGAGATCTGCTCCGGAAACGAAGTGCGCTTCAAAACGTCTAAATAGGTCATAGTTCTGAACCAGAAGTAGGTCAAAGTTCAAATACCCCAAAAGGCACAACTAGACCACCTAGGGGTGTTGTGTGTAAAATTTGAAGACAATCGGACAAGTACTTTCAGAGATATGCTCCGGAAACGAATTGTTTACGGACGGCCCAACGGCCCAACGGCCCAACGGCCCAACGGCCCAACGGCCCAACGCCGTCACATCATCATTTTCTCCTCTGCAACCTTGCGTATTGAATTCAGATTAAAAATATTTTAACCCGTCCATTAGCCACCTGGAAGTAACCCACATACCAAAAATTGTTATCCTAGCTTATTTTCTCACAAAGTTATAGGCAAAAGAAGAGGCCAAAAAAAAACGGAGGTAGAATCCATAGCTCCCTTCGCTCACCTACGGTGACGGCGGGAGCTAATGAAACAAACATACGTGCGAACAGACAAACAAGCACACAGACAGAAAAGCGAGCAAACGAACGCACAAACAGACAAACGAAGGAACATGGAGAGTGATGAATAAGGGTACGGCGACCTACTGATTGGACAAGTGAGCAGCATTTAACATGGGATGTATGTAGTCACTATGGACTACCCTCAGTAAACACGGGGCATTGAACCAATGCTGGATTAATGTTGGGCCAGCGTCGCAGACGTTGGCCCAACATTAAACCAGCATTGGTATAATTTACGTCGCTTTCTGCTTTACTATTATATACGATCATAAAGTCAAGTACACTCTACTGTCTGGTGATGGAGGTCAATGTCAGTCAAGGTCAGGTTGTTGCCCTTGCCGCGCAGACTTATTGAGGTCATATATCATCACAATCATGGTGGTATATAGTTATATATCATCACATGTGACATCTGATGTAGTATATAGTTATATATTATCACAGCATGGTAGTATATAGTTATTAATGTCGTACATGGTGATTTCTGGTCGTAAATGACAAGCTACTTTATGTTAAACAATGAACAGGACGTGAAGGACTTGTACGAGCATTCGAGCACAGGGGGGGGGGGCTATATAGACAAACGCGATTATAACATCATAAAATCGTGATTCTGTAGACGAAACTGGAGAGAGGTGGGGGCACCACTTCTACATATACCTATGCATACATGTAATCGCTTTTGTCGACGGAATACTTCATTTTTCAAGCCAACAAGAACTTGATGTAAATTTCTTGATGCACATTTTGTGGTTCTTTATCCAACATTTTTGATAAAATTTCACAAAATTATATTTTTAGTTTTCACACTGGCTGATTGATTATAAAAAGCTTGATCCTTTGACCAGTGTAATACCAGAGAGGTGTAATGCTGAATTCTCCCTTGGTTTGTAGCAATCAGATTTGGAAAATTTGGTGAAATTGAAGTGTCGCTATGAACCATCTTAGCCAATTAGGATTCTTTATAGGTTATTTTAAATAGTTCTCATGCATATTTTTCTTAACCTGTGCTTGTTTTAGTATATAATGGCGTTTGATTTTAACATGTTTAAGTTAACTTAGCATGCATATTTTACCGAACTAATCCTGTTGTATATAGTCTTGTATATATGTTCATTTTAATGACACATAAGTCTCCATAGACTTACCGTCGTCAATAAATATCTATCTATAAACATTCAGTTTAGTGAGATATACTTTCATAGTAATATTGGATGAACTGACGAAGAAATAGTTTAGGTGCACATTGGAATTACAATTTTATTCTACGACAATACCACATATAACATATCAAGTCGAACCACCCCCCCCCCCTCCCGCCCAAACGGCTCCCGTCCACCGCCCCGACCCCCCCCCCCCCCCCGGCTACCACGTCCGGGATGCATCGATAATAGCTGATAAACAAAGCTAAACAACATGAAAGAAGCAAAAGCTGCGTTTCCTGATAACATACCGATCTGATAAACCCCACAGTTAACACAAGACGGTAACGCAATGTTGGTTTAATGCTGGCCCAGCGTCGCAGACGGTGGGCCAGCATTGAATCAACATTGGGTCAACGTCACGTGTTCGCAGGGAGACTACAGCTAACCAACAGACTGATAACGGTAACGATTCGCTGATGTCAGCGATTTCAAGTAAGATATGTTACTTTGATCTAGTATCTGCCCAATGCTGGGCCAACGCCGAAAGGGTTGGCCCAGCATTGGGCAGACACTAGACTCACAACGTGTGCTTGATGTTTTCACAATGACATCAGGGCGGATATGTCTAAAATATGGATGGTGTAATTACTGAGCACACTGGTGTAGCTTTTCGGTGGCTCTTCCTGTATTTAGTATTATCCCTGTGTATGGGTCTCCCTGTCTGTATAATAGTGAAATACAAGTGAGGAATGAGCAAAATTAAAAGAACGATTGATTGATTGATTGATTGATTGATTGATTGATTGATTGATTGATTGATTGATTGATTGATTGATTGATTGATTGATTGATTGATTGATTGATTGATTGATTGATTGATTGATTGATTGATTGATTGGCTGGTTGATTGATTGGTTCAGTCCTGAGCCATATTCCCCTAAATATCGCCTTTTCATTAAGACTATATAAAGTTCTTGGTTCGTTGGATGGTTGGTTTGCTGATTTGTTGGCTAGCTATTTGGTTGGTTGGCTGCTTGGTTGATTGGTTGGTTGGCAGTTTCATTTATTGATTGAATGAACGAATAAATGGATGGAATGAATGGATGAAATGAATGGATGAAATGAATGGATGGAATGAATGGATGAAATAAATGGATGAAATGAATGGATGAAATGAATGAAATGATTATTTCTGTGTTGTTATCTTGTCAGTGACAGACTGCGCTGACAACCAGACGTCATCATGATGTACAGATTAGATCAGTCTGGACTATTTATAGATTTACTCTCAACCTAACCTCTTCACAGCCAGTGAGTGAGTGAGTGAGTGAGTGAGTGAGTGAGTGAGTGAGTGAGTGAGTGAGTGAGTGAGTGAGTGAGTGAGTGAGTGAGTGAGTGAGTGAGTGAGTGAGTGAGTGAGTGAGTGAGTGAGTGAGTGAGTGAGTGAGTGAGTGAGTGAGTGAGTGAGTGAGTGAGTGAGTGAGTGAGTGAGTGAGTGAGTGAGTGAGTGAGTGAGTGAGTGAGTCAGTGAGTGAGTGAGTGAGTGAGTGAGTGAGTGAGTGAGTGAGTGAGTGAGTGAGTGAAAGCGTTCATATATTTTAAATTCAGATTTTATGATGTACTTTGTCATTGTAGTGAGTCTGTGTAAAAATTGACACTTGACGACCAAACTATGTTATTATTTCCGGTCACATACATAGTTATGACACGCTATATATCTAGAGGTCATGTCAACTCAATCAATTTGCTATTATGTCAGTGTCTCAACCAAAATTGAGTTAATGTGGGGTCAGCGTCGTAGACGATGGGCCAACATCAACCCAATATTGACGTCACGTGTTTTATGCGTAACGTAGGGTTGCAAAAACAGACTGCAATAACTACTTATTTTCCCATTATCTGTATGTAAACATAATAGTAAAGTGACTGTTGTTTGACTTTGAAGGGGAGTATAATAATTTCGACTTTCTACAGAATCTAGTTTAAAAAAATAATTCCTGCAATCTTAAAAGAGGGTCGCTCCCTCGCTGTGAATTGCATTCAGTCCTTCTCGGTCAATGTGGTCCACAGAGTGAAAGGCCAAGAAAATCTGCTTTCAGATCACGAAGAGGACGAGAAATAAACGTGATAAGGCGAGACTGCATTGCCTGAGTGGCACGTGACGAGATTAACACTTCACACGCTAGCGACGCATAATAAAATATTTCAAATCAACAATAATCTTAACCCTATACCCGACAAGTTATCGTATTTATATTTTCACTCTCTTAAAGTTGTGTCTCGCTTACGCGACCCACAACTTCAAGTGGTTGAAAATTACACATGTTTGTTTAATCACAAAACAAACGTTTGAAAACCTTGATATTTTTACTCTTACAGCACGGGGGTCGCCTTTAGACGTTAAATTCTAAAGGCGATCCCCGCCATGTAAGAGTAAAAATATCAATGTTTTCAAACGTTTGTTTTGTGAATAAACAAACATGTGTAATTTTCAACCACTGATTTCTAAAAAAATATTTCTAATGGCTGTAGACCAATAACATAGGTATTCAAATAAAGCGGAAAGAGCTGAATAAGACATTTATGATGATTTCAAATTTAAAAAAAACCCTTTGGTCTCCATGATTTTTAGAAAATTGTCACCGCTTTAAGGGTTAAACACACATTTCTCCCACAATAGCAGTGATTTGATCGAATTTAGAGCGATGAGCGGTGAAAGGGTTGATATTAAAATAGCTTTAAGAAAATCCAATCAAATTAGGACTATGAGTTTGATCACGGTTACGTTTTCTAGCGCCTCTGAGCTCGGATCACCGATGATTTAGGCGCTATAGATTTGGTTTTCCCCTATTTCTATTTCAATGAGTAGAAAATGGCTCTTGTGGTATTACTATTTGTTTGGATATCAGCGCAGGTCTGGCTAAAATTATTATTGTGCAAAATTAAACGCAAATCAGATCGCGGGGATAGGTGACGAACAACCCTTTAACCGCTAACGTAAGCACGAGTCTAGACGTTTTAAATCCTTTTTTTAGCAGTTTAACCCTTTCAAGCCGGAATTTACCATTGTCATCTTCGTCCACTACAAGCCGCGAATTGCTGTCGCAATTCTCGACTTGTAGTGGATGAAGATGATTTGAAGTGGTTTAAAAATTAAAGAAAATTGCTATGTATTGGTGAACCAGTTACATGGAAATTTTCGTTCTAAAACCCCTAGTTGTAAAGAAATTAAGTGTGTTTTCAGGGATGTAAAATGATGCTTCAATGCATCGTGAGGGTTCAAAGGGTAAATCACTCTAAACATGCTTATTGCGAACGAAATCGGTGTTTAAACACCATGGTTTGCAAATGTTGGGTCTCAAAATAAACAAATGTGAATATAGGGGGACAAAAATGTGATTTACAAAATTCCCGGAATTGAAAGATGTTGAGTTTTATTTTGTAAAGTGGTCATAAACGCCTTTTAAATGAAATAAATCGGGCTTTAGGCCACCTTTGTGCACAAATAGGCTAAACTGGGCCAGGAGAACCTTCTGAGGATGGTGAGATGATTGAAATGACACTGCCCTCGAAATTCGCGTACTGGCGGTCTGAGGCCGAACACGCTACGTCTCGGTCACAGAGGCTCCCCACAATACTGAGTTTTAAACGCCTTTTAAATCCCATCAATTAATTGTATAAACATACATTTATCACTCTTTGATTTTCAAAGCGGGATCTGATTTTAAAATAAGTTGTAATTTGAAATAACGTTTCTTGAGTGTCAATAAAATGTTTAAATAGGGCGCTCGGTGTCGAAAGGGATAATATATCTTCGAGGGGGACTGTATATACTGTCAAGGTCAGAGGTCAAGTAGGCATTAAAGGAGAGGTTCTCCGAAAACGACAGATAAACGTTTTAAGGAGGAGATAATGTCTCAGTGCCTCATACAGAGTAAACATAGACGTTGGTCCAACGCTGTTTAACTCTTACAGCGCTGAAATACCTTAATATAAACCTTGGAGACCAAAGGGTTTTTTCAATTTGAAAATCATCACAATTGTCTCAGCTAGCTCTTTCCGCTTCTTAACCTATGCTATGGGTCTATGGCCATTATACATGCTGCAATTCTTGCAGTGCGGGGATCGACTTTAGACGTCAGAAAGACGATCCCCGCGCTAAAAAGTCTCCCTTCACATATTATTCACCAAATTCCATATTTTGTCTGAAAACTGTTGGTTGATCGTCTGGAAATAAACCGCTCACGATTGAATTGTAATATTTTTAGCAGCCCTGGTGATTCAAGTGTCAAATTTTTCAGCACGTGTGGAGATTAAAACGTCCCATCTTAGCACCTCTGGGGATTAAAATCAGTCAGTGGCAACCCTTTACAGCGCCGGGTCGACTTTAGACGTCATAATCTGACGTCTGTAGACGTCAGATTATGACGTCTAAAGTCGATCCCCGCACTGAAAGAATAGAATATCTATCATGGCCGTAGATCCATAACATAGGTATTCAAATGAAGCAGAAAGAGCTAACTAAGACATTTATGATGATTTCACATTGAAAAAAAACATTTGGTCTCCATATAGTATATCAAGGAATATAATCCTTTTATATTCCTTGAGTTTATGCATATTTCAGCGTTCTAAGGGAAAAACGTCCCAGTTCACCTCTGGGGATTAAAATCAGTCAGTCCGTGGCACTTACTACCTCCTCGGGGTGTAAGGTGAGAAACAACCACCTGACCTGCCTGCCCTGTGGTCACAAAACCCACGCGGGGGGTACATCCGGGTGAGACGTGAAGGGGCTGCTTATCTGACTTCAGTGGTTCGTCCTGTGTGCCACAATACGCGCCGTATGTACACGCGGTGGCTTCCCGCCCACACTAGATAGGTGAAAGTAAAGTGTTACCGTTCTATACCTTACTCTGATCTATTGGGAGCCTCCGTGACCGAGAGGTAGCGTGCTCGGCCTCAGCCCTTACAACGGTGAATTATTTTTGTATAAACCATGAAGCCTAAAGGATTTTTTCATTTCAAAATCATCAAAGATGTAAACACTTCACAGCTGGCACAGCCAGCCTCTTATAATTTCTAGACAAATTTTGCAACCTAGGGCTTCAAATTGTGCATTCTAGAAGATATTTTGGCGCAGCTATAGTCGTTTGTGTTTTGGGGACTCTCGACGGGGGTAGGGGGGGGGGGGAGGGGGGGGCACCCTCTCTGGATCTAAGAAACAAATAACCTAATATGGGAAATAGGTCATAAAACCAGTATGTGCGGGACAAACCGTAATATTTGACAGCATAGAAATCAAATGATGGGTACAGTATGCTGATTAAGGTGCTTTACACTGGTTTTTTTAATGTAACGATAAAATGTAAAGATGATAAATCTAAGCTTGTATCTCTGTGATTGACGATGATGACTATACCCGCCGTCAGATTACCTTGTATCGCATGTTTTCGCCGATTTCTCAGTCAATTTTCAACTGATTTTCATGAAATTTTGTATGGAATATTTGCGGGTCACTCGGCGACTGCCGTGAAATTTTCATCGGAAAATATTGTATAGCTGAAAAGTTAGACCATCTGGCATGTAATGCAATTCAGGGCTAAAAACAAACTTTAATTTAACCAGTTTAATGGGTTTATAGAGGGACGTCGTAATTTTAAATTTACTACATGTCAAATGGTCTAACTTTTGAACTACATAATATTTCTCGATGAAAATTTCACGGTATTTGCCGCGTGACTCGAAAATAGTCCTTGCAAAAATCAGCGAAAAACATGCGATACAAGTTAATCTGACGGCGGGTATATAGAAAAGTCTTTACAGTATATTTAACCCTTAGACATATGACATGTCTTATATAAACCACGACGTTTAAAGGGTTAAGCAGCTTAACTTGTACGTAGCAGGTGACGATATGTTGACACAAGAAAAGGTCCTGGAATTCCCTGAAAAACCACAAGAAAACACGCCTACTGGGAATAGGGACGTAGGGAGCGAAACAGGTGATATGTGAGGGGCTGGGGAGTGGGTGTAAGTACAGGGGGGATGGTTTATTGAAACGTCATTTTTGAAAATCACAAGAAAAAAGGTTGTTTTTGATAGATGTCAGAAAAATGCTGCATGTGTTTTTCCTGCACAGAAACCATTGTTTACAGCGTTAATAACGAAACAAACCATACCCTGAAATACTACTCTGAAACAGAAGAACTTGAACCATTCCGGTTTAATGCTGGCCCGCCGTCTACGACGCTGGACCAACATTATACCAACATTGGCTCAACGTGTATTGCTCGTTGACCCGCTGATGGTATGATGATGGGCAGCGTCTATCAAGTTGAACCAACATTAAACCAATTTGGGGCAACGTCTCGTGCTTGCTGGATATATCCCTGAAAACATGAGACGTTGAGCCAATGTTGGTTTAATGTTGGCTCATCGTCTACGACGCTGGGCCAACATTAAGCCAACATTGTTTTAATGTCTTGTGTTTCTGGGTACACACCCTTCAGGGAACAATACCTGTCTGTTAGGAATGTTTGTATACTGGGTATAACTGGAGGTCAAAGGTCAGTGAAGGTCAGAGGTTACGGCTTGAACAGTGGTCAAGACAACTCAGACCACACAATGAATGCCGGCATTGTTTACATGGACCATCTGCTTTACGTTAACAGGTATTATATATACAACAAGATAACCTGTCGCTCACAATATGTACTCTACTCCATGTTATCTAACGAAATAACCCAGTGGTGGGCGTGGCTCAGAGAGTAAAACATCTGTACGACACTTAAACCAATGATGTTCACAACGTTTTAAACATAACAAAATGTCAAGTAAATTGATTACATATTTTGTGAGCAAATATCTGTTAGAAATATTCGAAGTCGAAGTTGGATATATACTGACAACCTGATATGCTAAATTTCAACAATTTTGCAACACAAATTAGGAAATGTTTTTTTGATCGCTTAAGGCCTGTAACATTTCAACCTTTGTAAATATAACCCATTTTTCCATATAGTTCTTTTGTTCAACAATTTCAGCTAAAATGGTTAAACAATGAATATATCCGGAATTTGACAGCGATCCAAAAACAACTGCTAATTTTTTTGGTTGCAAAATTGTTGAAATTTACCTAGTAAACCAATGCTGTCTAAGTGTTGGCCCATGGTCTGCGACGCCGGGCCAACATTACAACAACAATGGGTGCCAAGTTAATATTTTTCCAAATTAAAAATTTGTCACTAAATATTTATTATTCAATCTCCTTAAAATTTTATTTGGTGATAAAATCTATCTTTGCTCAAGATAAATTAAATGAGAATTTTTATTCCATAATTCAACTTGAACAAAGATATGTTTTATGTCACCACAGAATTTAAAGGGTGGTAGTGACAGTTGCTATTGTACATCCCTCCTTTACGGCGTATTGTTAAGACGGACACCACGCAGGTATCAATATGCTCGACCCTTTGAATACTGAAGATCAAATCACCTTGTAATAACTAGCTCAAGTGCATGTATTTTCATGAGATAACCATGATAAAGTAAGTATAGATAAGTATGCATAGTGGATGAAACTAACTATCTAATCTATCTATAAAAAGTAAGAGAGAATATTCTCAAGATGCTTCCTGATATGATGACAGTAATAAATTATAGCTATAAATCATTATAAAAGCATTGGTGGTTACTCTGGGGCTGAAGGGGTTAGGTAAAGTTGGGACAATAGAACTATTGGTCAGGCGAAACTTGACCTACGTCAATAACAGTTGACCTTGACTGACCTCAGATGACCAGCGTCTTGTCATTTGCATACATACACCTATATTATACATCTACAATATATATAACTAGAAACGACTTTTACTTTTCAAGTAACAGTGATGTTTGGACTTCGATTTTTGACTTTTCGCGCCTTTTTTGTTTTTTTTTTACTTTTTTAACATTTTTGACTTTTTGTGACTTTTTGTGACTTTTTGATTTTTTTTGACTTTTTTGACTTTTTTTGACTTATTGAGACTTTTTGTGACTTTTTTACTATTTCTTGACTTTTTTTTTTACTTTTTTGTGTTTTTTACTTTTTTTTGACTTTTTTGACTTTTTTGATTTTTTTTGACTTTTTTGACTTATTGAGACTTTTTGTGACTTTTTTACTTTTTCTTGACTTTTTTTTTACTTTTTTGTGATTTTTTACTTTTTTTTTTACTTTTTTGACTTTTTTTGACTTTTGTGACTTTTTTTATACTTTTTTTAGCTTTTTTTGACTTGGCATATTTGGCATATTTGGCACAATTAGCACATTTGGCACAATTGGCACAATTGGCACAATTGGCACAATCAGAACATTTGCCACATTTGGCACAATTGGAACATTAGGAACAATTGGCACAATTGGCACATTTGGCACATTTGGCACAATTGGCACAGTTGGCATATTTGGCACAATTAGCACATTTGACACATTTGGCACAATTGGCACATTTGGCACAATTGGCAAATTTGGCACAATTGGCGCATTTGGCACATTTGACACAATTGGCACATTTGGCACAATTGGCACATTTTGCACAATTGGCACATTTGGCACATATGGCACATGTGGCACAATTGGCACATTTGGCACAATTGGCACAATTGGCACAACCAGAACATTTGCCATATTTGGCACAATTGGCACAATTGGCACAATTGGAACATTTAACACAATTGGCACAATTGGCACATTTAGCACAATTGGCACATTTGGCACAATTGGCGCATTTGGCACATTTGACACAATTGGCACAATTGGCACATTTGGCACATTTGGCACATATGGCACAATTGGCACATTAGGCACAATTGGCACATTTAGCACAATTGGCACATTTGGCACAATTGGCACATTTGGCACAATTGGCACATTTCGCACAATTGGCACATTTGGCACAATTGGCACATTTGGCACAATTGGCGCATTTGACACATTTGACACAATTGGCACAATTGGCACATTTGGCACAATTGGCACATTTGGCACAATTGGCACATTTTGCACATTTTGCACAATTGGCACATTTGGCACATATGGCACATGTGGCACAATTGGCACATTTGGCGCATTTGGCACATTTGACACAATTGGCACATTTGGCACAATTGGCACATTTGGCACAATTGGCACATTTGGCACAATTGGCACATTTGGCACAATTGGCACATTTGGCACAATTGGCACATTTGGCACATATGGCACATGTGGCACATTTGGCACATTTGGAAATTTTGGAGCATTTGGAAATTTTGGAACATTTGAAACATTTTTACATTTCGGGCAATTGAAACATTTAGAACAATTCTCTGCAATTACAACTGTTATTTTGATATTTCAATCTAGCATTTAAAATGTTGCTACTATTGATTTCAAACACCCGATGTTGGTTCAATGCTGGGCCACTGTTCGCGATGCTGGCCCATCACTGAAACATTATTGGATATACATATGTATTTTAAATATTACCCCCTGGTAATTAGAGGGTCAAGCCGGTCGGGAATCCCAGTACAAGCCACCACCATAACGCGGCGTCCACATAACAAAGACGCATTGTGTTGACCGACTCTCCTATTGAATTGATCAACCGACATGTAAATCACTCTACCAACATTAGTACACATAGTGGATTTACAAAATCCAGAACAATTCTGGATCCACTAGCGGGATCACTGAAAAAAGATATAGCCTGGTACCTGAATACCTAAGGATCATTGTGCCAAACTTTGACGTCGATTACTCCTAAACTGAAGGAGAAATAGCCCTTGCAAAAATGGTCAGTGCTAATCCATATAGTGGATTTATGAAATCTGGATCAAATCCAGATCCACTATCGGGATAAATGAAAAAAAGATCTAGTCTGGAAGATGTATACCTAAGGACCATATTGCCGAGGTTTGAAGTAGATTACTTGTAAACTGTCTCTGTAATCGCGGACTAAGAAAGATAATAATAATAATAAGATGAAGAAAGTTGCTTTGCGACTCCAACATGTTTGGACCATAAGGTCCAAACATAATAAGAAAAATCGCCTGAGGCTATGGGCCAACATCAAACCAACATCGATTCATTGTTTTAGCACAAAAAAATGATTTCGACAAAATGTAATAATTTTTATCCGAATGAATTATTGTGGATTGGGCCATTTTTGTGCAGATAGATACAATACTAGGACAGGATAACCTCCTGAGGATGGTGAGATAAGACAGATAATAAAATCTCACATCTTTAGAGGTCAGATTCTGACGTCTAAACATGCTAAAGACGGTCCCCGCACTAAAAAAGTAAAGTATTTATAATGGCCGTAGAGCCATAACATAGATATTCACACGAAGCGGAAAGAGCTAACTAAGAAAATGAGAATGATCTTAAATTAAAAACCCTTTGGTCTCCATGGCTTATCCAAAATTTTTAGCGCTTTAACCCTTTCACCACTGGAGCCCGTTTTTAAGTGCTGAATGCTATGGCATTCAGCACATAAAAACGGGCTTCAGTGGTGAAAGGGTTCAGGGATAAAAGTGTAAATTCAGCTGAATCGGTACTTGTAAGGTTAGTGATCTGCATCTGTTCTACCCGTCCGCCTGGGCTCGTATTTTCGTACAAGTTACGATATATGGTAGGCTTCGGATTGGTCGAGATGACCATCTCGACCAATCAGAAGCCTACGATATATCGTAACTTGTACGAGAATACGGGCCCTGCTCTCTGTCGGTGTAGGCGATGATTACACATACACAGTGATGGCCTGGCCGCTAATAAGCTGTCTCCAGGGCCGTATCCAGGGTGATACACTGTTACCTAGCAACTACGCTAATAGGTACACACCCCTATCATGCCTATGAATCCACGAGAGATTTGTAAATTTTAATTGGTTCACACATTGAAAGTATATTAAACTGCATACCAGCATGGCCACCACGTAATTCAGATAGTACAAATGCATAATTTATACCTAACGCTTTCATTACAAAGGACGGTTAACCCTTTAAGCACTAGTCTCAAAGTGAGTGAGTGAGTGAGTGAGTGAGGGTGAGTGAGTGAGTGAGTGAGTGAGTGAGTGAGTGAGTGAGTGAGTGAGTGAGTGAGTGAGTGAGTGAGTGAGTGAGTGAGTGAGTGAGTGAGTGAGTGGTTTATAATGGGGTACACTAAGTACAATCTCATATAACACACAATACATGGATCATTAACAACCCGCATTGCCAATAAAACACGGATTATATGTCCTGAAATCGTGGATGGCTGATAAAATCGTCAGTTTTGATATGAAAGGGTGTATCTGCCACTTTACAAAGTGGCAGATACACCTTTTCATGTCCAAGGGGACATACTATGCAGGGTTATTATTCTCAGATGAGAGCCTGTGATAGAATTGTAAAGTTCTGGTTTTGGATGAAGTCATGGGATGATGGAGTGAGGGACAAACATTTGTGGTGAACAGTTACACAGACTATGGTGTATTCAGACTGTGACGTCACAGTGACTGCCCTATTCAGACTGTGACGTCACAGTGGCTGCCCTATTCAGACTGTGACGTCACAATGACTGCCCTATTCGGACTGTGACGTCACACACACACAGAATAAAATCATCACAATAGATAAGAGAGGATTTATCAGCATAGAGAAGCAGACGGCTGCCAATAAACATCAGATAGGGGATTCAGCAATTCTGAAGAGATGCTTCTGATCTCCTTCCCAGCGTTAGACCAACATTGATTCAACCAAGGACTTTATATAGAAGTTCGTGATTCAACGTCTTGTGTCTGCTTGGATGTCAATATATGGTCCACCGTCTTTGACGCTCCGACAACATTAACCCAGCATCGGATTAACGCACTGTGTTGTATGGACCACTCTACACTGTCTGCATACATATCTAGTTACTTAAAACCCTTTAAGCCCTCGCGATACATTAAAGCATTATTTCGAATATCTGAAGAATGACCTAATTTTCTGAAACCTAGTGGTTTTAGAACGAAAATTTTCATGGTACTGTTTTAAAAATAACAGTATATTTTACTCATTTGTCACCCATCGAGAATTGCGACAGCAATTCGCGGCTTGTAGTGGATGAAAATGACAATGGTAAGCTCATGCTTGAAAAGGTTAATGAAGAAACCCAGCAGACACAAGTTGACACAAGTTGACCAGTGCTCATGGACCACTGGATCACTTGACGATGGCTAAGTGTTTACTGGGATGGGCTCCTGCCTGTGATCTATAGATATAGACAACCTATAGGCCTATATTCAGATATATATACAATGGGCGGCTGACACTGCTGAAGGACTGTAATATATTTCACAGTGGCGGACCCCCCCCCCCCCCAACCTCAACATCGATCAAAATTGCCAAAATATCGAGCAAAATTGCCAAAATATCGAGCAAAATTGTGTCTGAAGTTGCCTTAAATTTCGTGTCAAAACCCCATGGGATTGGACACCCATTTGCGTATTTTTTTCTAAATTCTTGTTTAGCCCCCGAGTCAGCGTGCACAGTCTGAACCAGAGGGCGTGTTTGTGACACTCCCTCTCCCTTTCAGAATCTATTTTTTTATCACAACATAAGGTAACTTTAACTTTTTTTGTCCAAATGTCGCTCGATAATTATTGTTAGTTGACACTCAATTTTTCTCAGTTGGGTCTCGAGCTCTAGATGGCTAGTTGAGAAGACTAAAAAATCATTGTTTGACGTCTAAATTAGAAAAAAAAATCCCTTTTGACCCCCCTTGTGAATTCTGAATCAGCCCCTGGGCATAAGTGAGTGAATATTGCTTTACGTCGCTTTGAGCACAATCGCGGCAGAAGGTAGCCCGATTATGCCTCACCCTTATCAAATGACTTACAAAGGTTTTTGCAGTGCATATTACCATGTAGAGCACTACACTCTCCGGGCCTTTGAACAGTTTGGAGCACTATTATATGCACAACCCCGATGACAGGAATCCGACCCGGAATGAATTCGAACCCAGTACCTCTTGAGTTTCGAGCCAAGACCGAATGAGCCACCGGTGTCGGCCGGAATTGAATTGGATCCAGGGCGTCTGTAACGTTACTGTTAAGAAGTATGCTAACCCTTAAAGCGCTAAATTAAATAATTTGAAATTTCACCCACTAAAGTTGTGTCTCGCTACCAGACAGACAGACAGACAGACAGATATTTTATTGACAGAAAAGAAAAGTCATTACAGACTTATTTGTCATAGAAATGAAAGAGATATATGTACATGTATATACAATATTGTTAGTTTGTTAAAATCATATGATAATATACATGGTATGACATACACAACTAAAATCATGTTAAGTGGCATTGCCGCGATCCACAACTTCAAGTTGGTGAAAATAGGCGAATAAAACGGATTAAAAATTAACGTCATGCTTAGCGGTGTAAGAGTTAGGGATTCGAAACCCAGAACCTGAGTTTCGAGCCACAACCGGGCCGAATGAGCCATCAGGGCCGGCCAGAATTGAATTTATTCCTGGGCGCCAGTACTGTTGAGAAGTAGGTTTACCATCAAAGCGCTGAATTTAATAATCTGAATTTTCACCCACTTGAAGTTGTGTCTCGAAGTGTGTACTGCTGGGATGGGCTCCTTGACTTGATAGAAAAATTACACATATACTACATGGTCTGAAAAATCTCTAATTCGTAGGATCCCAGCCCCCCCCCCCCCCCCTCATCTCCCCTTTCCAAAACTAAATTGCCTCGACATGAATCATAGGCAAAATCGATCGATGGCAAAATATCGGTATTTGACACTTTAGATTTATTAGGGAAGTGCCTCAACTTGAGGTACTACCCTAGTATATTATGTGGTAAACCACCAATATAGCTTTGATGGATACCCACTTTTACATATTTTTTTCTTAAACAATGTTAAATAGTCATGCTTAGCGGTATATGGGTTGAGGAGTCGTACCTCTGAGTTTCGAGCCACAACCGGACCGAAGGAGCCATCGGAGCCGGCCAGAATTGACTTAGATCCTGGGCGACAGTACTGTTGAGAAGTAGGTTTACCATCAAAGCGCTGAATTTAATAATCTGAATTTTCACCCACTTGAAGTTGTGTCCGCGATCCACAACTTCAAGTGGGAGAAAATTACTCATATTTGACATAATTTGTTCAATTTGAAGCCAAACTTTGGAAAATCTTGATGTTTAAACGCTCATTTAGTACACCTATATTATACATCTACAATATATATAATCAAGAAAAATCGCCTGAGGCCATGGGCCAACATCAAACCAACATCGATTCATTGTTTTCGCACAAAAAAATGATTTCAACAAAATGTAATAATTTTTATCCGAATGAATTATTGTGGATTGGGCCATTTTTGTGCAGATAGTTACTATACTAGGACAGGATAACCTCCTGAGGATGGTGAGATGAGACAGATAATAAAATCTCACATCTTTAGAGGTCAGATTCTGACGTCTAAACATGCTAAAGACGGTCGGTCCCCGCACTAAAAAAGAAAAGTATTTATAATGGCCGTAGACCCATAACATAGATATTCACACGAAGCGGAAAGAGCTAACTAAGAAAATGAGGATGATCTTAAATTGAAAACCCTTTGGTCTCCATGGCTTATCCAAAAATATTTTAGCGCTTTAACCCTTTCACCACTGGAGCCCGTTTTTAAGTGCTGAATGCTATGGCATTCAGCACTTACAAACGGGCTTCAGTGGTGCAAGGGTTAAGGGTTAAAATGTCAATTCGGCTGAATCGGTACTTGTAAGGTTAGTGATCTGCATCTGTTCTACCCGTCCGCCTGGGCTCGTATTTTCGTACAAGTTACGATATATGGTAGGCTTCGGATTGGTCGAGATGACCATCTCGACCCATCAGAAGCCTACGATATATCGTAACTTGTCCGAGAATACGGGCCCTGCTCTCTGTCGGTAGAGGCCATGATCACACATCACCCAGTGATGGCCTGGCCACTAATAAGCTGTCCCCAGGGCCGTATCCAGGCTGATACAATAATACCTAGCAACCCCGCTAATAGGTACACACCCCTATCATGCCTATGAATCCACGCAGGATTTGTAAATTTTAATTGGTTCACACATTGAAAGTATATTAAACTGCATACCAGCATGGCCACCACGTAATTCAGATAGTACAAATGCATAATTTATACCTAACGCTTTCATTACAAAGGACGGTTAACCCTTTAAGCACTAGTCTCAAAGTGAGTGAGTGAGTGAGTGAGTGAGTGAGTGAGTGAGTGAGTGAGTGAGTGAAGTGAGTGAAGTGAGTGAGTGAGTGAGTGAGTGAGTGAGTGAGTGAGTGAGTGAGTGAGTGAGTGAGTGAGTGAGTGAGTGAGTGAGAGAGTGAGTGAGTGAGTGAGTTGAGTGAGTGAGTGAGTGAGTGAGTGAGTGAGTGAGTGAGTGAGTGAGTGAGTGAGTGAGTGAGTGAGTGAGTGAGTGAGTGAGTGAGTGAGTGAGTGAGTGAGTGAGTGAGTGAGTGAGTGAGTGAGTGAGTGAGTGAGTGAGTGAGTGAGTGAGTGAGTGAGTGAGTGAGTGAGTGAGTGAGTGAGTGAGTGAGTGAGTGAGTGAGTGAGTGAGTGGGTGGGTGAGTGAGTGAGTGAGTGAGCGAGTGAGCGAGTGAGTGGTTTATAATGGGGTATACTAAGTACAATCTCATATAACACACAATACATGGATCATTAATAACCCGCATTGCCAATAAAACACGGATTTTCTGTCCTGAAATCGTGGATGGCTGATAAAATCGTCAGTTTTGATATGAAAGGGTAGAGTGGCAGATACACCATTTCATGTCCAAGGGGACATACTATGCAGGGTTATTATTCTCAAATGAGAGCCTGTGATAGAATTGTAAAGTTCTGGTTTTGGATGAAGTCATGGGATGATGGAGTGAGGGACAAACATTTGTGGTGAACAGTTACAGAGATTATGGTGTATTCAGACTGTGACGTCACAGTGGCTGGACTATTCTGACTGTAACGTCACACACACAGAACAAAATCATCACAATAGATAAAAGAAGATTTATCATCATAGAAAAGCAGACGGCTGCCAATAAACATCATAATCATGATAATAGGGGATTCACCCATTCTGCAGAGGTCAGTAAACGCTGTAAACGTCAGCTCGATCGGCCACAATTTCACCCGTTAACAGTTTTAGGTCAAACAAATGTATAAACTCGCTCACAGAGTGGTGACTCAATCACGTCAGTCGAAGAATATGAATGAAATTCTATTGATTCCTAGATCCGGCGAATGACAGATCTACAAATCTCTCGTAGGGCCTAAATTGATGCAGTACTTTCTTCCAATTTAAAATACACATAATATGCAAAAAACCCAGTAGACACGAGACTAATTCTATCGTTGGATCAAAACCGCCTATCACACAAGTGTGTACTGGGATGGGCTACTTTATCACAGTCTGTGACGCTGACTATTAACCCTTTGCCTGCTGGACCCGGATATACCCGTTTTCAAGAAGTTTCAACCCAAATAAAACGCCACTGAAATTGATAAAATATTTAGTGCTAGATGCTCAGCTAATCAAATATTTCAATTTGGGAGATGTTTATTTTTCATAAATAGTGGGCCCTAATATTTTTCGTCATTTGAAGCTTGAAATTGCGTTAGCAATTCCAGCTTCAAATGACGAAAAATACAATTGAAGCAATTCAGCAGGACAAGGGTTAACTCTTTGCCTGCTAGTCACGACAATAGTCGTTTTTAATCAGTTATATTAGGTGATTAAATCACTGTTATTGGGAATGAGAGTACTGTTTAAACATCAAGATTTGTAAATGTTTGGTCTTTGGTTTCTAATTAAACAAATATAAGTAATTTCCATTTTCCAACCACAACCTAAAGTGGTTGAAAATTTAAATGAAGTAATTTAGCAGGATACGGATTAAAAGTGTGTTCTGGGATGGGCTCCTTGACTTGGTAGAAAAGTTACACATATATCACATAGTCTGAAATGTCGCTCAATCATTTGTTGAATCCTAGCACAGAGTGACACAAGGTTGACCAGTGCTCGTTGATTGTTGGATTTACTAGACGGGTCAGTGAGGTCCCGACTCCTGACCCCTCCCCTCCTTCCTGCTTTCCAAAACTAAACTTCCTCAACATCGATCAACCCCCATATTACTTTTTTTGTTTCAAAAAAAAAGTCGTGCTTAGCGATGTAATGGTCAGGGATTCGAACCCTCTGAGTTTCGAGCAATAACCGAGCTGAATGAGCCATCGGAGCCGGCCAGAATTGAATAAAAGTGTCTGTAATGATACTGTAAAGAAGTATGTTGGTGCAAAATTAAATTATAGTAATTTTCACCCACTTTGAAGTTGCGTCTCGCTACCGCGACCCACAACTTTCAAGTGCGTGAAAATTACTCATATTTGTTTAAAGGGACTAGCACAGGCTGAAATCGGTGATTATTTTGGCTTCCTAATATGACCATATGATGTAAGCATGTCCATAGACTAGAACTGCGAAAGTTTTTAAATTTTTGTGCTGCGCATTCACCAGTTAGGCTAGATATAAAGACGGAATTCCCGTATTTCCTTATTTTTGCCATGGTTGTCAAAAAATCCAGGACATGTTCACATCATATGGTCATATTAACAGATTAGGAAGCCAAAATAAAATCACCGATTTTTTTATGATTTTAGCTTCAGCCAGTCCCTTCAATTTGTTCAAACATTTGCAAACATTGATGTTTAAACGATCATTTCGTTCCCAATAAAGGTCATAGGCGAATAAAACGGGTTAAAAACGACTAGCGTTATAGTCGTGCTTACACTCTTAACAATATAGGTTCTTCAGAAGGAACCCTTCAGTAATAGTACTGAAGAGTTCTTTTCAAAGAACCTATATTGTTTAGTGTGTAGTGTAGGTGCAAGGCTCGGGGTAGGGGTTTCGAACCCAGTACCTCTGAGTTTCGTTGAATTCGAGCCACAACCGGGTCGAATGAGCCATCGGGGCCGGCCAGAATTGAATTAGATCCTGTGCGCCTGTACTGTTGAGAAGTAGGTTAGGGTTAGGGCGCGATCGATTAGTAGGCGGTGCATCTACATGTGTCGACCCAGGCTGACTGGTGAGGCGTAACTGAATTACGGAGGTGGAGCGGGCTGTCATGGGAGTCCGTAATGTAATAACACACACTACTAGCATCATGACGAGCAAGAGAGGTGTGGTGGAGAGGTCAACGGTATACTCAAAGGTACTCAGCGGACAAACCCACTAAAAATCCTGAATTGTATCCTTATCTCTTTTCCATGTTTTCTGTTAGAAAAGTTAGGATAATCTAACTTTTCTCACAGAAAAGAGATAATGTTAGGATGAAAAAGACCCCATCCCACAAAGAAACATAGGTGTTTTTTCAATAGTTAGCTCATTCTGCTCTTCATTTGAATACCTATGTTATGGGTCTACGGACATTCTAAATTTGTAATTCTTTCCGTGCGGGGATTGATTTTAGGCGTCAGAATCTGACGTTAAGACGTCAGATTCTGACGTCTAAGATCAATCGACGCACTGAAATAATTAAAAATTTATAATGGCCGTAGACTCATATTTGTTCAATTTGAGGCCAAACATCTGCAAATGTCGATGTTTAAAAAATAGGGTGAAATATTTAACACGTGTATGTTATCAAGCAGAACATATGGATTGCCCGCTCGCAATCATAGCGATAAATTTGTTTGTGCGTGTTAGCTTCAAATGAATGACAAATACTGATTATTCAGCAGCACATGTTAACATTATTTATATTTATCAAATTGCAGGCATGTCAAACCTAACAGTGACACCGCCCAGGGTGAGATGTGAGCGAGAGAGCAGCGGGGTACACTCACCGTATATTATGTGAACGTGTAATAATGTCTACAGTAAATTCTCGAGTGAGCGATCAGGTCAAACAAGTGCCTCATCATGCCAGTCAAGTCATGCAGAGCTCCATACAAAGCTTGTCCGATTACCAGGGCCGAGTACTTAGTGCCAAACGATTTGCGTAGCGTATAGCCTTGTCGAGAATTCACTAAATCAGTAAATAGCACTGTTGTATTCTACCTCATTATGTCAATGAATTATAAATGCATCATCAGCATGCAATTAACCGTGTTCCCAATAAAATTATTTCTGTAGGCCTAATTTATTTAATTCACACCAAAAAAGCGGGCAAGTTTGTGATCATACGTTGTCACTTAGACAAGGTGGCAATTAACTTTAAATGTGGGGTTGTTCGGGGTAGTGGTACCCACGGAACTCCCCTGGATTGTCACTGACATTTCCCTGTCAAATCCACAAATATTTCCCACTGCAGTTCTCTACAATGGACCCAGCGAACACGATACATGGGGGGGGGGGGTGATGTCACGTAGGCCACAATTGGTGTGTGGACTAGAGGAGCGAACATACGTGAGCGACGGGTTATCTAGTTACTTACAATATGTTGTTGCTCTGGAATATCATTCTAAGTCGCAATACAAAAGATCCAGTCATTTACTGTAGATATATATTATAGTGAATGAGTTGTCATCACCTCATGTATGATTCTAGTGTACCTCATGAATTATACAGCAGTGTGACCATGGTGGGTTGGTTGACCACATTCCACCGTGGACGTGTTATGGGCTGGTCTACACGGTGACGAAGACGTGGTCTAGATCTAGAAAACATGACACTGCTTTGATGTTGGTCCAACATGAACATGATGAATACTACTGTGGCCAAATAAATTTAAATTTGAGAATCCCATTCCCATCCCAATATGAACGAAAATGTTCTCATTTGACCCCTGTATAAATGTGACAAGGGAGGTAAAAATACACCAACACTAAACTCGACTACTGGTCTAACATTCATTTAGAACTGTGAAATGATTTTCTATTTATTTCTGATATTGTGTTATATTGAGGGAGAAGCCGATGACGTCATGAGAGCATTAGCAAGAACAAAGGGTGATAATCATGGTAATGAGTAGGATTGGTAGCAGCAGCAGCAGCAGCAGCAGCAGCAGTGGCGGCAGAAGCAACAACAGAATGCACAGCAACATCAGAAGCGTCACTTAAAGGAGCAGCAGTTGTAGCATCATTGGAAATAGCAATATCAGCAACAACAGCATCTGTTTCGAGACAGTTCCCGACCAACACGAGTCCTTGACGTAACGTAGATCCAATATTTGTTCTCCGTCTACAGATCCCTGATAACATCGGGGCAGCATCAACTCAACGTCCAATGTCTGATGCTTCCCAGAGCAATAAAAGATGATTAATTTTCTGAACAAAATACAACATAGATGCAATTTCAACCAGGACGTTTCTATATAAAGTTATTGTATTGCTCGAGCCTACCCTTGAAGCACAGGTGGGTTTCGCGTTTCACACTACCTAGTAGTGTGAAACGCGAAAGCATCCTGTGCTGCCATGTTGGGTGCTATTGTTAAAATGACATCTACATGTATGTGATATTTTGTTTAGAAAAATAATCACTGAATGAATGAATGAATGAATGAATGAATGAATGAATGAATGAATGAATGAATGAATGAATGGAGTTTTAGGCCACCTTGTACATATAGGCTACACTTGGCCAGGAGAACCTCCTGAGGATGGTGAGATGAATTAGATGACACTGCCAGACACAGGCAATTTACACTTTTTGACAACTCTAATTTTTTACAACTATGATTGGTGGACTTCAAGCATATAATCGGTCATTCTGGTCGGCAACCTCATGGTTTGCATCGACCTTCGGTCTTGTAATTGATCTATCTATCGTTAGGTTACAGACAGGTGACCTCTGTTATTGTCCTTCAGGACGAGATGACCTCTGGTATTGACCTTGAGGACGGCAGCTGCTATGGACCACTTCAGACAGAGTTAGTGAGATGAGATGAAGCCTGAGTGACTATAACGACGGCTCAGAGCTCTGTGTGGAGTACAGTGTTTACACTGCACACACCCCCCCCCCCCCATCTAAACTTCGTAGCAAAGACATGTATGCTGGCTTAAGGTTGGGCCAAAGTCGTAGACGTTGCACCAACATTAAACCAACATTGTCCTGATGTCTGAAGTTAGTCCTATCCCAGCCACCTCTCATATTATCATAGTAACATCTGTCACTCGATCAATCCTGAAGGATTAACGATTCACACCAAACTAGCAACTCAGCATAAACGGAAACAAGGTCAAATCCATCAGTATGTGCCATGTGAATCCAGTATGTGGCATGTGAATACAGTATGTGACATGTGAATCCAATATGTGAAGCCAGTATGTGACATGTGAATCCAGTATGTGACATGTGAATCCAGTATGTGCCATGTGAATCCAGTATGTGACATGTGAATCCAGTATGTGAATCCAGTATGCGACATGTGAATCCAGTATCATGTGACATCTGAATCCAGTATGGGACATGTGGATCCAGTGTGTGACATGTGAATCCAGTGTGTGACATCTGAATCCAGTATGTGACATGTGAATCCAGTATGTGACATGTGAATCCAGTGTGTGACATGTGAATCCAGTATGTGACATCTGAATCCAGTATGTGACATGTGAATCCAGTATGTGACATGTGAATCCAGTATGTGACATGAATCCAGTATGTGACGTCATGTGAATCCAGTATGTAACATGTGAATCCAGTGTGTGACATGTGAATCCAGTGTGTGACATGTGAATCCAGTGTGTGACATGTGAATCCAGTGTGTGACATGTGAATCCAGTATGTGACAGGTGAATCCAGTGTGTTAATGTGAATCCAGTATGTGACATGTGAATCCAATATGTGACAGGTGAATCCAGTGTGTGAATCCAGTGTGTGACATGTGAATCCAGTATGTGACATGTGAATCCAGTATGTGACATGTGGTGACATGTGAATCCAGTATGTGACATGTGAATCCAGTATGTGACATGTGGTGACATGTGAATCCAGTATGTGACATGTGAATTCAGAATGTGACATGTGAATCCAGTGTGTGACATGTGAATCCAGTATATGACATGTGAATCCAGTATGTGACATGAATCCAGTATGTGACATGTGAATCCAGTATGTTACATGTGAATCCAGTGTGTTAATGTGAATCCAGTATGTGACATGTGAATCCAGTATGTGACATGTGAATCCAGTATGTGACATATGAATCTAGTGTGTGACATGTGAATCCAGTGTGTGACATGTGAATCCAGTGTGTGACATGTGAATCCAGTATGTGACATATGAATCTAGTGTGTGACATGTGGATCTAGTGTGTGACATGTGGATCCAGTATGTGACATGTGGATCCAGTATGTGACATGTGGATCCAGTATGTGACATGTGAATCCAGTATGTGACATGTGAATCCAGTATGTGACATGTGAATCCAGTATGTGACATATGAATCTAGTGTGTGACATGTGGATCTAGTGTGTGACATGTGAATCCAGTGTGTTAATGTGAATCCAGTATGTGACATGTGAATCCAGTATGTGACATGTGGATCCAGTATGTGACATGTGGATCCAGTATGTGACATGTGAATCCAGTATATCAATGTGACATGTGAATGCATATGCCATTTAAATCCAATAATATCAAGTAAAACCAGTATGTTCAAAATGACATGTAAAACCAAAGCGAGCCTTTGGGCGAGTAGTGAATTAACATGTGAGGGACATGTTCATACTTTGTCATCAGAATAACAACTTGCATTTATCTTACAATAAAAAGTTCCAAATGGTGGATTTATCAGGGGTTTTTTTCCATGAGCATGATGAGCAGGCTTTAGTTGTCATCAATAGTTGGCTCCAGTGTCAACCTACATGTAGATCTGAGATGTCTGATTGGTTGCCAATGATACGTCTAAATATAGATCTAAATAAACGTGAATATCCGCTGACAAAAGGGCAAACTGAGGCGAGAATCCGGTGCCGCGGGGTGTGATGACACTAAAGGGAATGGTGGCAAGTGAACCAGAAATAGCCGCCAGAAATCAATGTACCACCTGAGAGACGACATCATGGCTGATAGATAACGCATGTGGACTCAGTGTACTGATGATACGGCTGAATAGGATTTAGTGGGATTGGTGAGTAGATGTGACCTGCATTTTTTAGTACAAATGTTATTTTTGACATCATAGAAGTTGGTGGTCATTTAAAGCATTTAAGATAAGAACGCAAGCTGAAACTGCAATTTTTCCACTTAATTTGCATAAATCCAAGACCCTATTTGACAACAGATTTAATTTTTTGAGACACTTAGTGAGTTCATTTTAACATGCTGGCCTCCAATTACACTCTGTGGCTTGTAAAGGTCATAAAACGTTTAAGAAGAATACAAATCCAAGATGGCCTCCAATGGATCCTATTTGACAGCATATTTACCAACAACGAAAAATCAATCCACGATTAGTTGGTCTTCGACGCTGGCCCAGCATTGCCCGAACATTGGGTCGATGTCCCTTGATTATTGGAATGGTGGTTATTATCTCCTATACCAAATTTCTATTTTAAATATGTCATTACCAGATTATGACCCATACAATGCATAAAACGTTATGCAATATTAAATTAAATGTCTGTTATTAGAAAAAATATGGCGTATCGTAAAAGAGTTAACCATGTTATCCTGATGAATCGTTTGTTTAAATTCTTCATTCATTTGAAGCTGGAATTGCTAACGCAATTTCCAGCTTCAAATGAATGAAGAATGTGACTATAACAACATAATTGAGTTATTTTATTACCTGAGCATCTATCACAATAATTGTATAATTTACCGTGACATTCTATTTTTACATTTTTTATGATGTTTAGTTTGCAATATCTGGTTGAATCTCGCCCCAGGGAGATGAAGGAGGGGTGGCAGTAAACCTACTCTCCAGGCCCTAGGTGTGTATCCAGGGCAGTGTGTACACGCGATCAATACGGCCGGCTGTGCCAATCACTGACACCACCCCCCGTGATGCGTGTATGGTCACGACACGTGCACAGCTCTGCCACATCGTGACGTCATGTCACGAGCTGTCACCACACCATTGTGACGGGGCTGTTAAATCTCACGGCGTAGCGTGGCAAAGCGAGATTTAAACGGCATTTAGTTTAACAGCATTCTTCAGCGTCAGGTGCGGTGAAAACACGTGCTCTGGCACGCAGCTTTGACATGGAGCGGACAGGTCACGACAGAATAATGACATGTGGTCTGGGAAACGTGGAGCAAATTATATACAGAAAAAAAAATCCAATATATATCTAATAAATATACAGTACAGGGAATAATTTGCTTCAGAAAAGTTGTGTAGCATACTTGCATGTGTCAAGCTACTATTCTCCATACGAAGAACTGCTACACCAGCATATTATTGTGTAGCATTTGCCCAAAATTGCGTAGCAAACTGCACCGCTACACCAGACAAATTATTCCCTGCAGTATATATGTCATATATACATGCATGATACGGAATACGGCGTTCGCTCAACGGTTTGTGCTCGATCACTGAAGTTAAGCAACGTCGCGCCCGGTTCATAATTGGATGGGTGACCGCCTGGGACTGCCAGGTGCTGTATACACTCGTGGGGCTCAGAGAACCACGTAAATCAGATGGCTCGTCTGACTGACTTTGAGTTGGACGTAAAAGAACCTCAATGGACGTAGGCGCAGTTCCCATCCGGCGTGACCCCAAAAAATCCACAACATGGAGTACTTGGCACATATAAAAAGCCCTGAATGATATCATGAATGATAACAGGCCTTGCTAAGTTACTCCCGTGGCGCAATAGCACAGTAGTGCGTACTGCCACGTAATATACAGATGAATATATATACATACATATATACACTATATATACCGTGCTGTTTTGGCACAAAATACACTGTGTTGCGTAAAGTTACGGCACCTCTGAAGCTGCCGTAAAGTTACGCAATAATATACTAAATTTCTTATATTAACTATTTCGAGAATAACACTTAAGAAAAATTCTCAAAGTTACGCAATTTCTTAGCCTACTTACGAAATTCTTAGCCTTACGCAATTCTTATCTCTTTTGAGAATACCCCAGCAAACACGATACATTCACCCAATGCTGGTTTAATGTTGGCCCGCCGTCTGCGACGTCGACCCAACATTAACCCAGCATTGGTTCAATGTATCGTGTTTGCTGGGACGGCCCCTGATCCTGGATTGCAATACAGATTATCCCATAATGTAATCGATTGTTCCTGACTGAGACAGGACTGAAACACCTCTGTTGAAACTTTCATGCAAATCCGTTCACAATTTTATAAATAATCCGACGGACGGACAGAGTGACGAACCAACCAAAAAAAAAACATACCGTTCCTAGAGGAGGTAATGAAGTACCCGAAGTAAACGATTTTTATAGACAGACTGTTGACTACAGCAGACAGACTCTCGAACAATCAGGATACATGGAAACAATGTTGTTTTAATGTTGGGCCATTGTCTACGACGCTGACCCAGCATTAAAACAACATGGGTTCATTGTTACGTGTTTTGGGGTGGTAGGGGGTAATGGCGCGTAGACTGACATAGCAGTCATAACAATAACGTCACTAAACAATCACACTCAAACTAATATAACAAACTCTACAGCAGTCTATCCCTTTACTTTGTCTGATTACCATTACAAATTTAGCTAATAAAATCATGATGTGCTCGTTGGGTGGTCATGCTGGTTCATTGATTCATCACCCACTCACTCACTCACTCACTCACTCACTCACTCACTCACTCACTCACTCACTCACTCACTCACTCACTCACTCACTCACTCACTCACTCACTCACTCACTCACTCACTCACTCACTCACTCACTCACTCACTCACTCACTCACTCACTCACTCACTCACTCACTCACTCACTCACTCACTCACTCACTCACTCACTCACTCACTCACTCACTCACTCACTCACTCACTCACTCACTCACTCACTCACTCACTCACTCACTCACTCACTCACTCACTCACTCACTCACTCACTCCTTAACTCACTCACTCCTTAACTCACCCACCCACTCACTCATTATTTCATCATTCCATTCCTTTATTCCTCCGTTCGTTCGCTCGTTCGTTCATTGGTTCGTTTGTTTGTTCATCCTTTCACTCACTCACTCACTCACTCACTCACTCACTCACTCACTCACTCACTCACTCACTCACTCACTCACTCACTCACTCACTCACTCACTCACTCACTCACTCACTCACTCACTCACTCACTCACTCACTCACTCACTCACTCACTCACTCACTCACTCACTCACTCACTCACTCACTCACTCACTCACTCACTCACTCACTCACTCACTCACTCACTCACTCACTCACTCACTCACTCACTCACTCACTCACTCACTCACTCACTCACTCACTCACTCACTCACTCACTCACTCACTCACTCACTCACTCACTCACTCACTCACTCACTCACTCACTCACTCACCTCCTTAACTCACCCACCGACTCACTCATTATTGCATTATTCCATTCCTTTATTTCTCCGTTCGTTCGTTCATTCGCGTTCATTCGTTCGTTTGTTTGTTCATCCTTTCATTCATTCATTCATTCATTCATTCATTCATTCATTCATTCATTCATTCATTCATTCATTCATTCATTCAATCATTCATTCATCTATTGGCCTCTCTCTCACCCACCCATCTATTGACCAGCTGCTGAGATACTAGCAAGTGAATACATGTTTTCACAGCCAAGTTATAAAAAAAGGAAATCAATGTTTGTCCCCAGGTCACCGTGCAGAGTCAAAAGGTCATAAGTGCTCATATCTCAAGTCAGCAGATACTGCCTTTTGACTTCACATAGCGGTATGTCCCAGCGGGGAATTCTCAACACGTTGTGGGAATCAATATAAGTCCAGCACACACACACACACTTAGCCAACGTTGGTTCGATGTTGTGCTAACGTCTACGACGTTAGCCCAACATTGAACCAACGTTGGGTGATGGTATAGTGTCATACGTCTGGTAACCAGGTCATACAGAGTATTCGCGTGGCCTGGAGGTAACGGACATGCCCTCTGAATAATCGTGTATGGATGACGTTGATATACATTATCAAGAGGTCCATCTCGCCCCGCTACACCTCAATTTAACTAAGTTAAAATGTTTCATCCCCATCCCACGTGTGAAAGTCAGTATTGTGGGGAGCCTCCGTGATCGAGAGGTAGCGTGCTCGGCCTCAGACCGCCAGGGCTCGAATTTCGAATCCTGTGTCTGGAGGACAGTGTCATCTCATTCATCTCATCATCGTCAGGAGGTTCTCCTGGCCCAGTTTAGCCTATATGTGCACAAAGGTGGCCTAAAGCCCGATTCATTTCATTTACCTCACTTCAAATACACCGTCATTCGATCATGTTGATGCTGATCTACGAATCTACTGTTATTTTTCATATTGACCAGATTGGACATGCTAAAATATTATACGGGTTTAACTAAGACAGTTAGACAGTAGCGTAACATATGGATTAATCGACGTTTTCAATATCAATATTGTGTGTGTGTATTTTAAGTCGAAGAAAGAACTCAATTAGAGAGGGACATGGCGCAATGGTTGGAGCGTGGCGCTCTGCCGATGTCGCTGGCTGCCGTGCGGTTTTGAATCCCGCTTGGTGCAGAATTTTCACAGAAATATCATGTTTCTCCCCTCTCAACCTTGGGACACTGTTAAGATGTTGTGTCCTTGGGCAAGGCACTTCACCCTCAAATGCTTCACTTGACTCAGGTGAAAATGAGTACCTGGTAGGACAGAGATGACAATGTGTATGATAAGTTCAATGCGCCGAAATGGCTGCAGGACTGTATGCTCTCCGTGGAGTTGAGGTGGCACATGGAATGAATAGGTCCAGTGACCAGGGGGTAAAATGTGAAAGTCGGGTGAAATACTTGATATCAGATTATAAACCTGCACCTTTACCTTTACATAATATCACTGTTTAGTTTGCAAACAATAGCCTGGATAGTCATAGGATTCGGATAATATCGTCAACCGAATATCGTCCCCTAGGAGACGGAATGTTATTATGCTTTACTTATTTTGACTCCTAGGGGGTGATATAATTTGTTAATTTGATAATCTGATTAAGTATTATTGATAACCGGATGATCCAATTAACAATTAACCAACAGTACAAAGTTGAAGACAGCGATAAACCTTCAAAATTTAAATAATTCTTATCAAAGTGAAGCACCATAGATTACACGTATCTTATCTATGTGGGTTATACGCCCGCCAAATCTGAACAGACGCCAAGGTTGGGTGAAAACAATGGCGCTATTAATAGAGACTTCATCTCTTGCATGCAATGCGTGCGCGCCGTAACCACAACAGACATTGTACTAGTGCAGGCTACCTGCACTAGTACAATGCCTGTTGTATTATCGTGATTATCGGGGAAGCTCCTCCCAGACTCTGATACGGCATCTCACCCACACGCCTCACGAGCTAAAACAATAGTCAAACTTTGATGTGCTGATACCACACGACACGTACATGTCAGTTCTGACAGGACAACGGGCCGCAGTGCGGGACAGTGTCATGCAAT